>JAABOM020130832.1:0-21102 GCA_011800125.2 Solanum clarkiae
ACACACACATACATACACACACACACACAATACTAATAAAAGTATTAAAATCTTTGGTTTGGTCAAAATTACGTGTCTACAACATGCACTCTATACAAATAATGACGCCAAATTTTTAAAGAAAAAACCACTGCAGCCAATTCAAGATCATGAGGCATCAAAACACAACCCAAACCAATTCGTAAGGCATCACAATGCACAACAAAACCTTCCAACTCTTCCACTAGAGATAAGATAGAAGCGGACATAAGCTTATCCTTCAAAGTTTGGAAACTCTTTTCACACTCATTGATCCATACATATTTCATCTTCTTTTGGGTCAACTTATTCATGGGAGAAGCAATAGAAGAGAACTCATTCACGAATCTCCAATAGTAACCCGCTAAGACCAAGAAGCTTCTAATATCCGACGGGGTTAAATGTAACACCCCACTTTTTTACATGTACTAATGCTTGTAAATGAATCATGTTATGGTTTGGTCAAATTAGCGTCAATTCTTGAAAGTGCTTGAATCTCGTGTTAATGGGTGATATGTGATTCTAAATGCTTCTGAGGATTGATGGTATATATGTGTTGGTGTTAAATGGAGGATATATCAGCCCTAAAATAAGAAAATAATTGAGGTTATTTTATGACTTGATAATTTAGTAGGAGAAGTCACCTACTTATAATTGATAGCCAAACGGAGACGAGGCTGACACCGAAATTATTCAAGTTTGATTATGAATAAATTCCTTGTCAAGGTTGTAACTTTGGGCCATGTTTTAGTATCATAAATGGACCTTATTTTCAGTCCGAGTTTAAAAACATCCTAAGTACTCTACAAACAACTTGGCCATTTGGACCCAAAACCAACTAAGAAGAAAGCTGAAAATTGGCAGCATAGGTCCACCATATTTGAGACCTAATTGAGCCCAATTTTGGAGGATAAGATGTTGCAATAATAGACCATTAATGGGTATCATTATCAGGTCAAAAGTGGAAGACAAAGTTCGCCAATTTAATCTTTAAAAATGGGCTAACTGCAGCACTAATTCTTTCCACTAGGAAAGAAAGTTTCAGCTTTCTTAAAGTCATTTGTCCTCTCTATAATTCACTTCACCAAGCTGAAAACTCAATTGTCTAAGGCTTTTGAAAACTCAATTGTTGTTCAAGAGGATTTTCTTCTAATTGTTTGAATGAAATATGAAGTAAGACTTATATTCTAGCAATATATAGGTTGTTAGTCATGGAATTAAGCTGCTGCACCACTTTTACAGTCCACAAAGATGAGTTGTTGTACAACGTCGTAGTTTCACTTTTAAAAGAAACTTAGAAGCTGAAAATTATAATATGTTGTTACACGACCTTAACCTATTTTTGGACTGTTTTTGGACTATATCAAGATTGGTTTTATGTCATAAAAATGTTGGAAACAATTTAGGAAAAGTTAAAACAAGTTTGGGGATTGTTGGCGTTGAAGTGTGGTGAAAGGATGTAATGTTATGCCGCTCGTTTGTATGTTGTGAAGAATTATTATTTTTTGTGCCTTGTGGGCTATTTTAGGACTGTTAAAGGTCTGAAAATAAGATGTACATGACATGTACATAAGAACGGTTGTTAGAAAATATGTTTATAAGTGAAAAGGTTGAAGAAAAGTCTTTGCGTTATTAGTTGAAAGCTTGCTGCCCGGGTGATCGTTTTTATGATATTGGACTGCCTAGAAGTGTTGGGTTGCTGCTAATACTAGTCTTATTGCTTAATATATTGTATCTTAATATTTGAGGGAAACCACAGCCACTCCAAGTTAGTAACGAGGTCATACACCGAGGTATGAAAGGTTATTTGATTTCATATCAATTGGCATGAAACATAGATTCCTTGGTAAGTAAAGACATTTATCTACTCCTACATGTCAAGCAGCCATATGTCCACTCTTCAACATATTCATATGCTCTTATATGTATAGTTATCTTCAAAGTTATATAAATATATGGATACTAAGTACATGAGTTCTTGATGCTAAATAAAGTTCATGAGTTGTTCAATTCATACGCATTCCATTGTCTATGTAACATACTCTCTTCATTTCCATATTGTATTGTATGATTATTTACATGGCACATGTTGCATGTAAAGCCTTAAAGCTCCAATATTATGACCACCAAAAGAAAAATCTCAAAGGTAATATAAAGATAAAGTAGACAGGTGATAGCCCGAGGGGGTGGAAGTAACACCTAGCAAAAGGACGATCCTATCACGGGTGGTAGCCCGAGGGGGCTAAGAAAGAACCTAGCAAAGGGACAATCCAAATATCCCGAGGGGTGGAAGAATCACCTAGCCAGGGAAACATCTTATTATGGGGGGCAGCCCGAGGGGGTTAAGGAATAACCTAGCAAAGGGACAAACCCGATTCAGTTCGCCACTGATCAGTTGGTAATTTACAGTACATGATGTGCATAAATGATAAAGTAAAGGTAAAGTGATATAAAGAATATAATGTACTCGATCCCAAAGTATAACTAATGGTGGTCTCTTATTCTACACTAGCGCATGGTTTCATTTGAGTTGTTATTTCATACACACTATTTGTTGCCTTACATATTCAGTACATTATCTCGTACTGAGTCCCTTCTGGGGGACCTGCATTTCATGCTGCAGGTACAGGTGCTAATAGATCTCCCCAGTAGAGTATGGAACATTCAGCTGCAGTTACCGAGCTCCAGGTTGATTTAGAGCTTTGTGTGTGTTTAGAGCTTTTATGTTTGCATTATCCAGTTAATTCAGACGGGGCCTGTCCCGAACATATATAGATACTTTCTCTTGTTAGAGGCTTTGTAGACTGTGTAAACTAATGTGTGGTCATGTCTCGTACTTTAGACACTGTGACCCCAATGGCCTAGCTATACACATCTCCTTTTAGCTTGTTAATATCGTTTAACTCCTTAGAAGCATGCCAAACATAGATATTACTTATAATCTGTATGTAAAGCGTATAGATATAGATTGGTTCTCCCGAGCCTTATCGGCAATGGGTGCTAGTCCGCCCAAACTGGACTTTGGGGCGTGATAGAAGTGGTATCAGAGCGGGTCATCCTAGGGAGTCTACAAAGTTGTGTCAATGTACAGTCTTGTTTATTAATGTGTTGTGCACTACATTTATAAGCAGGAGGCTACGTGGAATTTAGGAGTTGTTACTTTCCTTTCATTCGTTAGATCGTGCCATAGAGCTAGATGAATTATGTCTAACCCCTAAAATTGTTTTGTACAGCGGGCAAGTATGCCAGAAACTAGGAAGAACAAAGGTAAAGGAAAGGCAGTAGAAGTGGGGGCTAGTTCACCTAGTCATATGAGACAATGAAATGAGGCTCAAGATGAGTCCCTGTCACGTGCATCTTTAACCCCTTCAACTCTTGATGAACCCAGGAATAGTGAAATTCCTACAGAACCATCAATCGATGCTACAGTGCAAGATTTGAGAAATGTGGTTCAACTACAGACTCGTATAGTTGCTGGTCAAAGACAGGAAGGTCCAGTTATGGGTGCAGGTGATACAAATAGGGCAGCTGGCATGAGGATACGAGACTTCCTTAATTTGGACCCTCCAGCCTTCACTGGTTCTGATCCTAATGAAGATCCCCAAGACTTCATTGATCATATTCAGCCCACCTTTGATGTTATGCATGTAAGTGGTACAGAAGTTGTTGAGTTAGCAGCATATCGATTGAAGGGTGTGTCTATATTGTGGTATGAAGCGTGGAAGCAGTCCAAGTATATAGATGCACCTCGACTACCTAGAACGAGTTCAAGGAGGCCTTTCTTGATCATTACTTGCCATTGGAGATCCGAGAGGCCCGTGCGGATCAGTTCCTGAATCTCCACCAGGGAAATATGAGCGCGAGGGAGTATAGCCTAAAATTTAATTCCCTATTAAGGTATGCTCCTAATATGGTTGCTATTATGGCAGATAGAGTCCATAGGTATGTGGATAGACTAGATATGTATCTGGTCAGAGACTGTACTATTGCATCTTTAAATAAAGACATGGACATAGCAAGGATGTAAGCATTTACACAGAAACTGGAGGACCAGAGGCAGAGAAGAAGGACACAGGAGTCTGAAAGGGCGCAGTCTAAGAGGACACTACCTAGGCCATCATTCTCCAATTCTGCAGCCAGTGCTCCACCGCAACTTCAAGGGTCTAGAATAAATCGTTTTGGTCAACGAGGTAAGGGACAAGGTTCACGGGCAACAGGAGGATTGGTGGTCCAATCAATGACTCCTAGGTAGTCTTGTAAACAATGTGGAAGAAATCATCCCGGTATATGTCATATTAGGACAGATGGGTGTTATTGGTGTGGTACGCCAGGGCACATTATGAGAGATTGCCCGAGGAGGCGTATGGGTGAGATAGCATAATCTACTGGGTCAGCTGTTGTGTTATCATCAACAGTCCCTACCAACAAGTACCTATGGGTCGTGGTAGAAGTGTTAGAGGAGCAGCTAGCTCTAGCGGGGTCCAAAATCAGACTTATGCTTTGGGGAGTCGACAAAATTTGGAAGCTTCACTTGATGTGGTCACAGGTACACTGTCCATCTTCTCTCATAATGTATATGCATTAATTAAACCTGGTTCTACACTATCATACATTACCCCTCTAGTTGCTGGGAAGCTTAAGAGAACATCTAAATTATTGCATAACCCATTTGAGGTGTCTACACCAATAAGTGAGTGTATTATAGCTAGAAGGGTTTATTATGACTGTATAGTAACTGTTTGTGACCGTGACACATTAGCTGACCTTATTGAGTTAGAAATGGTGGAATTTGATGTTATAATGGGTATGGATTGGTTATCTTCTTACTATACCACTGTGGATTGCCGAACTAAGAAAGTGTACTTCCACTTTCCGAATGAGGCAGTCCTGGAATGGGAAGGCAATGTTGGGACACCAAAGGGGAGGTTTATTTCTTACTTTAAGGCCAGAAAGATGATATCTAAAGGGTATATATGTCATCTAGTTCAAGTAAGGTATATAGAGGCAAAATCACCAACTCTGGAATCAGTACCAGTAGTGAATGAATTTGTTGATGTATTCCCTGAAGAACTATTAGGCTTACCTCCTGAATGAGAAATAGATTTTGGTATTGACTTACTTCCAGGCACTCAACCTATTTCTATCCCTCCATACAGAATAGCACTAGCAGAGTTGCGTGAATTAAAAGAGCAACTAAAAGACTTATTGGAGAAGGATTTTATAAGACCTAGTGTATCCCCTTGGGGTGCACCAGTGTTATTTGTTTACAAGAAAGATGGCTCCTTGAGAATGTGTATCGACTATCGGCAACTGAATAGGGTGACCATGAAGAACAAATACCCCATCCCTAGGATTGATGATTTATTTGATCAATTACAGGATGCCAGGTGCTTTTCAAAAATTGACCTGAGAATAGGGTATCACCAAGTGAGGGTGAAGGAGGAAGATATCCCTAAGACTGCTTTCAGAGCACGATATGGTCACTTTGAATTTCTTGTTATGTCATTGGGCTAACGAATGCACCATCAGTTTTTATGGATCTGATGAACCGGGTATTTAAGCCGTTCTTGGATGCGTTTGTGATCGTATTTATAGATGACATTTTGGTATATTCAAGGTCACAAGAGGACCATGCAAATCACTTACGACAAGTGCTGCAGGTTCTTCGTGACTGACAATTGTATGCCAAGTTTTCTAAGTGTGAATTTTGGCTAAAATCAATGGCATTCTTGGGTCATATTATGTCTGAGGAGGGAATACGAGTTGATTCACAAAAGATAGATGCTGTGAAAGATTGGCCAAGGCCAACGACTAGAAGTTTGGAGTTTCCTGGGTTTGGCAGGTTATTACAGGAGGTTTGTTAAAGGTTTTTCTTCCATTTCTGCACCTTTAACAAAGTTGATACATAAGGCAACCAAGTTCCAATGGAATGATGCATGTGAAAGGAGCTTCCAGGAACTAAAAAATAAGCTAACTTCTGCACCTATACTAGTGCTTCCAGAGGGCACTAGGGGTATGCAGTGTATTGTGATGCTTCAAGAGTTGTCTTAGGGTATGTTCTGACACAACATGGTAGGGTAATTGCTTATGCATCCAGACAGCTACGACCACATGAGAGAAATTACCCAACTCATGATCTTGAGCTAGCAGTGGTTGTATTTGCTTTGAAAATATGGTGGCACTATTTGTATGGGGTTCATGTTGACATATATACGGATCATAAGAGCTTGCAATACATCTTTAATCAGAAAGATCTAAACTTAAGGCAACGGAGATGGTTGGAGATGATAAAGTATTATGATGTTGATATACTATACCATCCGGGGAAAGCAAATGTAGTAGTTGATGCTCTGAGTCGTAAGGCAAATATAACTACTAGTGATTAGGCCATGGTAAGTCAAGGAGTGGCTAAGGATCTACGACAACTAGCTAATTTGGGAGTTCGCCTTCTTGAAACTCCAAAGGAAGGGGTTGTTGTACATAATGCAGCAACATCTTCTTTAGTGATGGAGGTGAAGGAAAAACAGTTCAAGGATCCTGTCCTACGACAGCTTAAAGAAAAGATGAGCCAGGCTATGATAAAGGGCTTTGATCTTACACAAAATGAAGTACTTTACTGCTAAAATAGATTGTGTGTGCCTGATATTGATGGGTTAAGAAAAAGGATAACGGAAGAAGCCCACCATTCTCGATATTCCATCCACCCGAGATCGACTAAGATGTACCATGACCTGAAGGAAGTGTTTTGGTGGGGAGGCATGAAAAAGGACCTTGCAGAATTTGTGGCTCAATGTCTAAATTGCCAGCAAGTGAAAGTAGAATACCAAAAGTCGGGAGATTATATGCAGTGTATAAAACTTCCAACTCAGAAGTGGGATATGATTAACATGGATTTTTTTACCGGTTTGCCTCGCTCACTTCAGAAGTTTGACTCCATATGGGTAATAGTTGATAGACTTACAAAATCAACATATTTCTTACCTGTCAGGAGTGATTATATAGCGGAGAAGTATGCCAAGCTATACCTAAAAGAGATTGTCAGGCTACACGGAGTCCCAATCTCTATTATATCAGACCGAGGGACTCAATTCCCTGCGAGGTTTTGGAAGTCTTTCCAAAGGAGTTTAGGTACCTAAGTGAATTTGAGTACAGCTTTCCACCCTCAAACAGACGGTCAAGCAGAACGAACTATTTAGACACTTGAGGATATGTTGCGAGCTTGTGCATTAGATTTCAAAGGTAGTTGGGTGGACCATTTGCCACTTATTGAGTTTGCCTATAATAATAGCTACCATTCAAGTATCAAGATGGCACCTTATGAAGCTCTATATGGAAGAAAGTGTAGGTCGCCAATTGGATGGTTTGAAGTGGGAGAAAATACCTTGGTTGGGCCAGATCTAGTATAATAAGCCATTGAAAAAGTTAAGGTAATATAGTAGCGACTAAAAATAGCCCAAAGTCATCACATATCTTATGCAGATGCTAGGAGGAGAGGGCTAGAAATTTTAGTAGGAGATTGGGCATTTTTAAAGGTGTCTCCAATGAAAAGGGTCATGAGGTTTGGTTAGAAAGGAAAGCTAAGCCCACGTTACATAGGTCCTATAAGATTATAAAGAAGATCAGGCAAGTTGCATATGAGCTAGAGCTACCCCAAGAGCTTTCAATGGTTCATCCAATTTTCCATGTGTCAATGCTTCGAAAATGCATAGGTGACCTATCTCGTATCACTCTTATTGAGGACATGCAAGTTACGGAAGATCTCACCTATGAAGAGGAACCTGTTGCTATTCTGGATCGTCAAGTTAGGAAGTTGAGGAATAAAGAAATAGCTTTAGTGAAGGTACTTTGGAGAAATCAGCAAGCAGAGGAGATAACCTGGGAGGCCGAGGATGCGATGAAGTTAAAATACCCTCATTTGTTTGAAGCTAAAATGGATGCCCAATATGCAGAATTGGAACATTAATAGGTACGAGTGACTGAATAATCAGTGTGTTGCTAAGGATTTATTTAAATACAGTTTTATACTTCGTCAAACTACCCAATTATGCTAATATTCGAGGGCGGATGTTCCTAAGGGAGAGGATGTAACACCCCACATTTTTACATGTACTAATGCCATGTAAATGAATCATGTTATGGTTTAGTCAAATTAGCGTCAATTCTTGAAAGTACTTGAATCTCGTGTTAATGGGCGATATGTGATTCTAAATGCTTCCGAGGGTTGATGGTATATATGTGTTGGTGTTAAATGGAGGATATATCAGCCCTAAAATAAGTAAATAATTGAGGTTATTTTATGACTTAATAATTTAGTAGGAGAAGTCACCTACTTATAATTGATAGCCAAACAGAGACGAGGCTCGACACCGAAATTGTTCAAGTTCGATTATGAATAAATTCCTTGTCAAGGTTGTAACTTTGGGCCATGTTTTAGTATCATAAATGGACCTTATTTTGCAGTCCAAGAAGAGTTTAAAAACGTCCTAAGTACTCTACAAACAACTTGGCCATTTGGACCCAAAACCAACTAAGAAGAAAGCTGGAAATTGGCAGCATAGGTTCATCATATTTGAGACTTCATTGAGCCCAGTTTTGGAGGATAAGATGCTACAATAATAGATCATTAATAGGTGTCATTATCAGATCAAAAGTGGAAGACAAAGTTCGCCAATTTAATCCTTAAAAACGGGCTAAGTGCAGCACTAATTCTTTCCACTAGGAAAGAAAATTTCAACTTTCTCAAAGTCATTTGCCTCTCTACAATTCACTTCACCAAGCTGAAAACTCAATTATCTAAGGCTTTTGAAGGGAATCTAGAACATATAAGGCAACGGTAAGCAATTATAGTTATGTATTTAGTATGATTTCTTCATGAAAAATAAGAAGTATATGATAGTATCTTTGCTGAAAATTTGCTGGAAATTCTGGACAGCTTGTGTCCAGAAAGTTACTGCACACTTGCCTTTTATTTTAGTGACTTCTATATGGTTTTTGGACTTTATTTTGAAGAGACTTTGATGTTCTTAACATGGTTGAAATTATAGATATTGCTAGTATGGTTTCTTCATGTAAAACAAGAAGTACATGCTATTATGTTAAGCTGGAAATTCTGGACAATATGTGTCCTAAGTATTGTTGTGAACATTTTTTGTTGTTCAAGAGGATTTTCTTCTAATTGGTTGGATGAAATATGAAGTAAGACTTATATTCTAGCAATATGTAGGTTGCTAGTCATGGAATTAACCTGCTGCACCACTTTTACAGTCCACAAAGATGAGTTGTTGTACAACGTCGTAGTTTCACTTTTAAAAGAAACTTGGAAGCTGAAAATTATAATATGTTGTTACACGACCTTAACCTATTTTTGGACTATATTAAGATTGTTTTTATGTGGTAAAAGTGTTGGAAACAATTTAGGAAAAGTTAAAATAAGTTTAGGGATTGTTGGCGTCGAAGTGTGGTGAAAGGATGTAATGTTATGCCGCTTGTTTGTATGTTGTGAAGAATTATTATTTTTGTGCCTTGTAGGCTGTTTTAGGACTGTTAAAGGTCTGAAAATAAGATGTACATGACATGTACATAAGAACAGTTGTTAGAAAATATGTTTATAAGTGAAAAGGTTGAAGAAAAATCTTTGCGTCATTAGTTGAAAGCTTGTTGTCCGGGTGATCGTTTTTATAATATTGGACTGCCTAGAAGTGTTAGGTTGCTGCTAATACTAGTCTTATTACTTAATATACTGTAGCTTAATATTTGAGGGAAACCACAGCCACTCCAAGTTAGTAACGAGGTCATACACCGAGGTATGTAAAGTTACTTGATTTCATATCAATTGGCATGAAACATAGATTCCTTGGTAAGTAAAGACATTTATCTACTCCTACATGTCAAGCAACCATATGTCCACTCTTCCACATATTCATATGCTCTTATATATATAGTTATCTTCAAAGTTATATAAATATATGAATACTAGTACATGAGTTTTTGATGCTAAATAAAGTTCATGAGTTATTCAATTCATACGCATTCCATTGTCTATGTAACATACTCTCTTCATTTCCATATTGTCTTGTATGATTATTTACATGGCACATGTTGCATATACAGCCTTAAAGCTCCAATATTATAACCACCAAAAAAAAAATCTCAAAGGTAATATAAAGATAAAGTACTCAGTTTTGATAGGTGGTAGCCTGAGGGGGTGGAAGTAACACCTAGCAAAGGGACGATCCTATTACGGGTAGTAGCCCGAGGGGGTTAAGGAAGAACCTAGCAAAGGGACGATCCCAATATCCCAAGGGGTAGAAGAATCACCTAGCCAGGAAAACATCTTATTATGGGGGGTAGCCCGAGGGGGTTAAGGAATAACCTAGCAAAGGGAAGAACCCAAAGTATAACTAAAGTTGGTCTCTTATTCTACACTAGTGCATGGTTTCATTTGAGTTGTTATTTCATACACAGTATTTGCTGCCTTACATATTCAGTACATTATCTCGTACTAAGTCCCTTCCGGGGGACCTGCATTTTATGCTGCAGGTACAGGTGCTAATAGATCTCCCCAGTAAAGTATGGAACATTCAACTGCAGTTACCGAGCTCCAGGTTGCTTCGGAGCTTTGTGTTTGTTTAGAGCTTTTATGTTTGCATTATCCAATTAATTCAGACGGGGCCTGTCCCGAACATATGTAGATACTTTCTCTTGTTAGAGGCTTTGTAGACTATGTAAACTAATGTGTGGTCATGTCTCGTACTTTAGACACCGTGGCCCCAATGGCCTAGCTATACGCATCTCCTTTTAGCTTATCAATATTGTTTATCTCCTTAGAAGCATGCCAAACATAGATATTACTTATAATATGTATACAAAGTGTATAGATATAGATTGGTTCTCCTGAGCCTTATCAGCAACGGGTGTCAGTCCGCCCTAATCAGACTTTGGGGCGTGACATTAAAGGTCTAGGCCAATTTTTAATCACCTATGTTTTCCTAGGATCCACCTTAATACCATACCCCGACACCATATGACCTAGAAAGGCAACCTTTTTCAACCAAAATTCACATTTCTCATACTTAGCATACAACTTCTCTTCCCTCAATTTTTGAAACAATACCCTCAAATAATCCATATGCTCCTCCTCTCTATGAAAATAGATCAAAATATCATCGATGAAAACCATGACAAATAAATCAAGGTAGGGTTTAAAGACCCTACTCATAAGATCCAATGAAGATAGCTGGTGCATCGATCAACCCAAAAGACATCACAATAAACTCATAATGCCCATACCTAGTCTGGAAGGTCGTCTTGGGAATGTCTCATTCCTTCACCTTCACTTGATGATACCAGACCGCTATCAATCTTGGAGAAGTGACTATCCCCTTGAAGTTGATCAAACAAATCATCAATCCTTGGGAGAGGATACTTATTCTTTATGGTGACCCTATTAAGTGCCGATAGTCAATGCACATTCAAAGGGACCCATCCTTCTTCTTCACAAACAACACCGGTGCACCCCAAGGTGATTAGCTAGGCCTAACAAAACCTTTATCCAACAAATTCCTCAATTGCTCCTTCAACTCCTTTAACTCTGTGGGGGCCATATGATAAGGGGGAATAGAAATGGGTTGAGTATCGAGAAGGAGGTCTATACCAAAATCTATTTTCCTTTTGGAAGGAAGCTAGACATAACAAAAAGGAAAGGAAAGGGAATAGACAGAGTGACTAATAATGAAAAACACACGACAGTATGTAAATATGATAAAATTAACACATATATGATAGATAATGACAACACATGACATAAAACACAACTACTCCTGCTACCCTACTATACCCCAAGACCAAACATCCACCTAACCTTACCAACCAATTAGTCTGCTATTCTAATTCACGACCTCAATTTCTTTCTATCTAAGGTCAATGCCTAGAACTCTTTAATAGGATTATATTAGTCAAATTGCAATCCGTATTAATTTTCTTGAGAGGTTATGCCAAATCAAAAGGAATTGAGGGAGTAGTATTTTCTTGAACAAAAATAATTAAAAAAGAGATAAGTATTAAAAACGCACACCTAAACTACCCTTTTTTAAAGTTTCATACTTAAACTATTGAGAGTGTGAGTTTCATACCTAAATTGTTACTTATTAATTTGAGAAACACACCTCAGTGGTGTGTGTAATACATTTTTATAGACAAAAAACTTACCACATAGATAAAATATTTCATATTGACAAAAATTAAATAAACTAGTAATATTAATCAAAAGCTAAAGATTAAAGTGTAAATATTCTTTTAAAAAATTATTTTTTAAAAAATTAAAATAATTTTTTTCACCTACTCCACCTTCCACCACACCCCGCTCCCGTACCCCCTGCCCCAAACAATCCTCGCCTTTTTATTTTTTTGAATCTCTTTTATAAAATATTTTTAAAAAGTCCAAACTTTAGCCCCCTACTCTACTCCTACTTAAAAAATATTGATATTTCTTAAAATAAATAAAATACTATCCCACTGGCATCTAACTCTCCGTTCCTAATTTATTTTTAGCTTTTTTTTAATTGTTTATAGATATGAACACATATTATTAGAAATTATTTTTTTCTACTTGTGTATTAAATATAATGGAAAAAAATTATTTTAAATTTTTTTATGACAAATAAAAGATAATTCTTTAAAATAATAATAATAACATATCTAATGGAAACCCCCTCCCCCTGCCCCCCCTAAAACAAATCTATAAAAGCGAAAAAAATAAAAGCAGAGGATTAGGTGAGTGACGTAGAATTATTTTTAAAAAAAATTAAAATAATATTTAATAATTTTTTTAAAATGGAGGGGGCGGGAGAAGGAAGATAATGTAAGAATTTTTTAAAATAATTTTTAAAAAAAAAATTAGTTGGTTCGAGAGAGGGACAGGTATGGTGAGAGGAAGTGGTGGAGTGCGGTAAAAAAAATATTTTATATTTTATTTTATAATATATATTTTTTAAAATAATAATACTTTAAGATTCAATTTTAACTAATACTATAATTGGTTTATTTTTTAAATCAAAGTGAAATATTTTATCCATGTGATGTATGATGTAGCATATTTTATTAAAGGTTTAAGTCATAGACACTTGAAGTTGTCCACTTATTTCATTTAGACATCTCAACTCAGAGTTGTTCCTATTAGACACCTATACTAGTTAAAAAATATACATATCAAATACTTTTTACAATCAACTAAAATTAAAGAGTGTGTCTCATACACTCACAAATGATGTGACATAAATGGCTTATCAAAATGAGATATGTGGCATTGGACCCATAATAAAAATTTAAAAATAAATTAAAAAGAAAAATTATATTTGTAATTAAAAAACAGGAAAAAGAAAAAAATAATTCTTTTTCTTCCTAATGGAACCCTCCTGTCAGCAGCGCTACCTTTTATATTCACTGTACCCTCCCATATTGCACATTTGAATAATCATTTTCCCTTCATCTCTTTTCCTCTCTCTTGAAGAATTTTTTTCCACCCATCCATCTACTTCATTTATTTATTTCAACACCCATTAACAATCATAGATGCCATTTTCTCCAATTTCATGCTCTTCCTCAAACTTCAATTCAAATTTATTGATATTTTTTTTCTTATTGTATTGTGTGTTATTTAATATTTGAATTCTTTAACAACTTCAAAAGTAATTTTAAATTTGTATTAATCTTCCCGGAAAAGATGGCGATTCACCGAAATTATTTTTAAACTTTGATTTTTATTTGTTTGATAAAATTCTCTATTTTAACTTATCATATGTTTAGTTGATACTTTTATGGTGAAGATAATGATGACGACATCAATTCCATTTACTTGCTGGAAAAAATGGATTTCGACGCTGGTGATTAAAATATGTCGAATGGCCAACGTCAAGGAGAAGATCAATTCTTTCATACGTTGTCTCCTTTTGGGCGTTATGGTACCTGTATGATGTCGTCATTGCAGTTTTCCGGTATGTCGGCAACTTCTTTGATGTCCGCAGGTCTCAACTGAGCTTCTTGTAAGGACTCAGATGTTTTGTTGAGAACTCGCTTTGCATCCCTTTTTTAATAGAATGAAGAAGAACACGATAAAGAGAAAGGATTTAGTCAGTGAGAATTTATGGTGGTATGGGATTAAAGAGTTAACAGAAAATTAAAAAATTTCAAAAAAAAAAAAAAAAGCTTTGGGGAGGATGTCACAAAATTTCTTTTTTTTTTTTTTTTTTTTTTTGCTTTTCTTATTTTCAGATTTTGATTTTTCTAATGATGATATGGCATTATCTAATTGGATACCAAAATTCACATTCTCATACTTAGCATACAAGTTCTTTTCCCTCAATTTTTGAAGCACCATCCTCAAATGACCCACATGCTCCTCCTCACTATGAAAATAGATCAAAATATCATCGATGAATACTACGACAAACAAATCAAGGTAGGATTTAAAGACCCTATTCATAAGATCCATGAAGATAGTCGGTGCATTGGTCAACCCAAAAGACGTCACAACAAACTCATAATGCCCATACCTAGTCCGGAAGGCCGGCTTGGGAATGTCACACTCCCTCACCTTCACTTGATGATACCGGACCACAGATTAATCTTAGAGAAGTGACTATCCCCTTGAAGTTGATTAAACAAATCATCAATCCTTGGGAGAAGATACTTATTCTTTATGGTGACCCTATTAAGTTGCCGGTAGTCAATGCACATTCTAAGGGACCCATCCTTCTTCTTTACAAACAACACTGGTGCACCCCAAGGTGATTGGTTAGGCCTAACAAAACCTTTATCCAACAAATCCCTCAATTGCTCCTTCAACTCCTTTAACTCCGTCGGGGCCATACGGTAAGGGGGAATAGAAACTAGTTGAGTATCGGGAAAGAGGTCTATACCAAAATCTATTTCCCTTTTGGGAGGAACACTGAGAAGATCACTAGGGAAGACATCAAAGAACTTATTTACCATCGGAATTGACTCTATAGGAAGGACTTTGGACTCCACATCCCTAACCCTCACAAGATGGAACCCCTTAGAGATCAACGTTTGGGCTTTAATGCATGAGATAAACCTACCCTTGACCACCACATCATGACTCTCCCACTGAAGAACGAGTTCATTTGAGAATTGAAATTTGACCCTACAGGTTCTACAATCAATAGAGGCATAATATACATGCAATCAATCCATCTCAAGAATGACATCAAAATTTGCCATATTCAACTCAACAAGATCACAAGGCAAAATTTTATGCAAAATGCAAATGGGATAAATGCACCAATTGGAGTAGACACCTCATAAGACTCACAAAACAATTCGGGCTCAACATGAAACTTTTTGGCAACAAAAGGAGTAACAAAAGAAAGAGTGACACATGGGTCTATCAATGCATACACATCAAAATCAAAGACTTTTAACATACAGGTGATGACATTGGGCACCTCCTCAACCCCTTACCTCCCTTGGAGTGCATAGAACCGATTGTGCCTTAGGGCACCACCTAGTTGACCTCCTCTCCCCAAAGGAATCGCATTAGCATCTTAGCCTTGAGGACGAACATCTTTACCCTTGTTGTGATTATGTGGACAATCAATCATCTTGTGGCCTACTTCCCCAAAATCAAAACAAGTATTAGGCACCATGACCCTTAACACATAGCATTAGGCACCACATCACCATCTCCTTGGGACCTTGGCTAGTCATTGGAAAACCTCCTATTAGGAGTATGAGAAGACCCTTAGCCTTGATGAAACCGGCCACCTTTGAGACTTTGGAACTTACCATCAAAATGGGCCCCCTTAGCCTTACCACTCCTCTTCTTCCTCAACTTTTCCCTTCCAATTGTTTGGCATAGGTCGTCAGGCGGGACAAGTCCATGTCACTAATCAACATAGCGGACCGGCCTCCTCATTCACCAGATCGGATATATCCATCATGAACTTGTTCATTCTAGACCTCGGGTCGGCAACCAATTGTGGAGCATATTTTGAGAGTTGCTTGAACTTGAGGGCATACTCCCTCACACTCATAGATCCTTGCTTCAATTTCATGAACTCCATTATTTTGGCCTCCCTAAGCTCAAGAAGGAAGAATCGGTTGAGAAATGCCACCTTAAACTTCTCCCATAGAATCACATTATTGTTCCCCTTCTATGCTCTCCATTGGGTAAACCATATTTAGGCCACCCCCTTGAGTTGGTATATTGCCAACTCCGCCTTCTCTTCCAACCTAACACTCATGATAGCCAACATTTTGTACACCTCATCTACGAATTCTTGAGGGTCATCATCCATCTTAGACCCATAGAACTTTGATGGGTTCATCCGCATAAGGTCTCTCACCTATTTTGCCACATTGATAACACCTTGGAGGTTTCCTATCATAATAGTTCAAAGGCTCTTCCTTCTTTCCAGGTGAACTTGAACCACCCGAGGATCGCTCATGTAGTGTATCTCTTGCCTTTTCCTCAAAGTTCCTCAAGCTGATCAAAATCTAAAGGCTCAATTGAACTCCATGCCGACCATGTATAGCGCAGGGCTACAACAAAGGATTTTAAATCGATTATTATCAAATGGTGACCCATCTTCCGCGCCTACTTGCCCGAGCACTGGTAACCTTCTTCCACGCCCACTTGCCCGAGCACCAACCCGATAGGCGATTCTTCACTTTGTTCACTTACTCGGATGAAGTTTAACTAGTGTGAGGATTGAATCCAATTGTTTTCCAATGGATTCACACTTTCTCGTTCTCTGCAATGTAAACCCTTCATTTAGAAAAATTCTTCACAATAAAGTTCCGAGACGATGATCCAATACTTAGAAAAGTTTCACTCTAGCACCTATATGGGGGACTTCATGGACCGTGAAGGGTCATACATCTGCGAGACGGTCTGTGCCACATGCCTTGGCTCCAAAACTTTGGATTTTCAAGGCCAAAGCTACCACACGGTCCGTGAAGCCTCAGACGATCCATCAAAGGTCCATATGTGGTATGCTTTGGTTCCAAACTCCACAGTAAAGCCCACACAACCCACACAAGGCCAAGGGCCACTTCAAGGAGGCTCCATACGATCTGTACGTATAGACTCACATGAAACATGAAGGCTTCCATTAAGTGTCACTTTGGTCCAAAACTTTGCAGAACCAAAATTCCAAGCGCCATTAAGATCGTACAACGTCCGAATCCTTACTTATTATAGGTGAAAGTAATGAATAAGTCCCAATATTATTTATTTTCCTCCCTCCGCTTCATCTCCTTATTCTATTCTTAAACCAGAGACGTGGGTTAATTTTTTTTTCAATTTCCTTCTTTTCCTATTATTATTATTATCTACCATCTACTAGTACTCAGCACAATCCCAATCTTATGGTGTATATTAAGTTTCTCGTAATTAATGAAATTTTAACAGTTTTGGAATATTCTTCGTCGGCCTTTTTTTAAAAAAAAAAAAAAGTTAATAGCAAGTTGTTAACCTTTATTTACATTTATATTTACACAAAATGCACTGTTGTTGTTTGGTTCTATTTAGATTTATATTTGCTTCTATTTAGATTTATATTTACAGAAGATCCAAAAACATTGGCTGATACTGCAGTTGGCGGGGGGCACATCCAAAAACATTTGTACATGTTAACAGAATCAACGGGTTGTTCAAATCTGGCTCCTGATTCATAAGAAGAATACACGGGAAATTTAGAATGTGTAATTGTTGAATAGTGATACTAGAAGAATTCAATTGCACTAACCTTCGGTGTTGTTATGTTAACGTTGATTCTATATTTTAGACCTTTTTCTTGATGTTTCTTCTGCTACTGAGGTGTCATATTCTTCTAGAGCAGCTGGGATTCCATCTTTCTTTTGCCCCTTGCAGTAACGTTTGTTGGGATGAAACTGCAAGCAATCAAAGATGGTTTCTTTCTGGGTGAGGGACAAAATAACCAACGAACCAAGTGTTGTCTGGCGTCCGAAGTAGTGATTTTTGCAAATGAATCTTGAACCATTTTTTTTACAGCTCTTCCCGAACATGCTCAACAGGGATCAATTGTTTCTGCATAAAGAAAACCAGAAGTTGGAATTGGTATGCAACTTGAGGTAGTGTAAGTATCACATTTTCTTCTTACCTGGACAAAGTTGCAGTGTAAGTATCACATTTTCTTCTTACCTGGACAATGGTTGTTTCATATATTTGGTCTGCTGTCATCGACAACATTTTCTCAGCCAGTTTGTCTGACATGGTTGCTGTCATGGTTCCACTTGCATCTGTGATTTCAACTTCAAGTTCACACCTGCAATGTTGTTTATCAGAGTCATTGCATGGGAAGGGTGATATGCAGTAATATCTTGTTATTCTGTGGAGTTGTTCTTACCTTGGAATCAGCAGTGTGCACTGAATTATTTTCTATCGCTTCATTCGCAGCAAATGTTCACATTCAGAGCAGCAAAGCACGTCGAAGAACTGAAATTCATGTGGTAACGATATCTCGCCTTCAACATAGAAAGTTTGAGCCCTTATAAAAATAACAGTGAGCAAATGTAATTGAGCCAAATTTATAGGAAATGGAATGAGTAAGACTTTATGATTCATCGAGTTTCTCTAGTAGGACAGACGCTGCAAACATGTATTGCAGGTACTCATTTTAGGTTTGCAGCCAAAAAGAGATTCCTTGCCGAATACCAACTATAGATCAGATGTGCAAGGCTTTGCATGATAGTAATATAGAGCCTATATAAGCAACAAACTTTGGGTGCAGCTGTTAAAAAGTGGGAAGAAGTGAAATGTCCATTCGAAACAACAGATTCTAAGTTGGATACCAACTCAAGTAGGTGGAACCAAGTTCGTAGAGCAATTCTTAAAGATACTGGTTCTCATTGGGGAAGCGTTATTGCTGCAGTGGCTAGTTAAGTCCATTACAAGTTGGGATTGTGGTTCAATTATCACACAGGTGCTTATTGTTCAGAAGCATTTCTACCCCAGAAGACACCTGTCTGTTAGTGTCTGACTAAATGTAAGTTCCGTTCATTCTTTGCTTGGTATAATGTGTTTCCTCTCTAATTAAAGACAACAGTAACTTAGTCCATAATAGCCAAATCAGGATAGTTCAAAAATGAGAGTAAAAATGTAGACACTAAAATAGACAAATATCTTGGAAGTCCAGAAGAGAACACTGGGAGAAGTTTCTCCGTATAACTAATACATATAACTGGGAACGATGCAATGTTGGTAACACCGCTCTAGAATTTTCATGTGCCCACAAGTGAACTCCAAAAGGGTCCAAAAGCTGTATAAACACGTTAAAAAGCCGCCATTACCAGGGAATGTAGTTGACAATTCAGCAGTGATCAAAACTTCAGGTACACTCCAAACAAAAGGGAATATAAACAAATTAGGGGGGGGGGGGGGGGGGATTAAGCAGAGGCTACAATACTACTGAATGCATATTTGTACGCTAAGCAATGTTCGCTCACTCTTTTTTCCATCGCCAAGAGGGTATTTTTTAACCATGACCAACAGGGAGGTCCCAAAAAACTAAATGGGTCTTCAAGCTAGATCCATCAGATACCACAAATGGCTGGCAAGAATTTACAGATGCATTTTACTGTGAGTTAAATATTATATCCATGCATTATATATAATATTTGATTAAGAAGCAGAGAGACCCTGCTCATACACAGATGTAATTAAAAAAATTATACCAAATTAAACATATAAACAAAGAAGAAGGAGATGAAGATGAGGATACATTTTTCGCCGATGTGACTAAAAATTACAAGGACATAAAGGACTTGAAGAAATTAGATATCAAGGTAAGATCGGTCACTAAATAAAATTTGAATGTAAGAACTTATGGTTCTCAACCACTTTAGTGGTAACTAAGCCACACCCATGGGTGTTTGGGTGGTTGTAAAGCACTTTTATTTTCCTTATAAACTCGTAAAGAGTCATGAGCAGAAGAACATGAGCGTCGGTGAGTAAGCAAATCCCAGAACAGCTTTTCAAGAATAAACACGGAAAACAGAGAAATAAATGCTAAACCAAGTGCTGCTATGAGCGTCAATCCTAAAATAGATGTGATGGACCACACAAATCATCTGTATCCATTGAATAATAAGGAGGAATCCAGAAATAATTGTATTTTCTTTTGGGCAATTTCACAGAAATAACAACGTATATAAAATGATTCAACAAATAGTTCCTGTTTGTATTTGGTGGAAAATTGTAAGGAGCTAGACTACTTGTAAATATGGTGACCAGAAAAGATTTGTTCCTCAAGTTAAAGTGCATATCCCATAGAACATAAAGACAGACATATCTGTGACATTTCCTAGCTAGGATATTTCAGCTAACTGGACTCAATCATGACAAAGAATTGAAAGATTCAGACCAATCATCAGTTGGAGACAGGTTACCTGGAAGCAAACCAATTCTTGGAAGCATTGAAGTTAACACTGACTGAAGCTACATCCAGCAAAATAATAAAGCAGGAAATGGTGATGTGGTGAGGAATGATTCTGCCAACCTGATCATGGCATTTTTAGTGCCCATTCAAAGTAAACGTAACAATCAGGTTGAAGCTATGGCTGCTATGTATGAGATTAACTGGTGCAAACAGGCTGGAATCAAAATTTATGACCCTGAATTGGACTCCTTGGTGATTATTGAAATCTCTCTAATAATCTCAAGTTCAAGGTATCAATGAGAAGATTTCAAACTGTTTCAGGAAAGCCAATCAAGTGGCCGACTCTGTATCCAAACTCCAAAGAAGTGGAAAACGGGACAGCAAGAATGTCCATTGAAATACTATTAAGTACCTTAATCAAGATATATAGAATCATGCAGCAAAAATCACAGACAAAAGCTTTACTCTTTACTAGTAGAGACTCGCAGGTAGAAGGGAAAAGCTGAAAGACTAACCAAAAGTGATTTTTCTAAATTGAAGATGCATTAGCATTTGATATATATTTTTTTCTTTTGATTGGTAATATAGTTTTTCCATCAATCTTGGATGGAGCCAAAGATTCACTATTTTTTGGCTTTGGGGTATGATGGAATAAAGCAAAATGACT
>JAABOM020130882.1:0-60968 GCA_011800125.2 Solanum clarkiae
AGTTTATGTTTATATTGTATGGTTTGTTGAGGCGGGGCCTGTCCCGACCCTTTTCAGATGTTTTCTCTTTATTTAGAAGCTTTGTAGACTATGTAAAGTAAAAGTAACGTCATGGCTCGTACTTTCAACACCGTGGCCCCAACGGCCTAGTCATATGCATTTCCTTTGGCTTATTATTATTTGTTTATCTATTTTAAGGCCTTCTAAAGGTAGAAATGTATAGTAAAGGCATAGTTACAGATTGGTTCTCCCGGGCCTTATCGGCAACGGGTACCGGTCCGCCCTAACGGGACTTGGGGCGTGACATGGACCTATCCTTGAGTGGAAAAGTAAAGATATGGTGGTCAAAGGTTGATTCATCTCTTGTATTAAAGCCCATAAGTTTATCTCTAAGGGGTGTCTTCATCATCTTGTGAGGGTTAAGGAATTGGAGTCTAAAGTCCTTCCCATAGAGTCCATTCCAGTTGTAAATGAGTTTCTTGATATCTTCTCAATGACCTTCCCAGTGTTCCTCTCGAAAGGGAAATGTACTTTGGCATATACCTCCTCCCCGATACTCAACCCATTTCTATTCCCCCTTATTGTATGGCCCCGACGGAGATGAAGTAGTTGAATGAACAATGGAAAGACTTGTTGGAGAAGGGATTTATTAGACTAAGCCAATCATCTTGGGCTGCTCCGATGTTGTTTTGAAAAAGAAGGATGGGTTCTTTAAGATGTGTATTGACTACTGGCAACTCAATAGGGTCGGGATCAAGAATAGGTATCCGCATCCAAGGATTGATGACTTGTTTGGCCAACTGCAAGGGGCTAGCTATTTCTCTAAGATTGATCTTCAGTCCGGATATCATCAAGTGAAGGTGAGGGAGTGTGATATTTCCATGAAGGCCTTCCGGACTAGTATGGGCATTATGAGATTGTTGTGATGTTTTTTGGGTTGACCAATGCACCAGAAATCTTCATGGACCTTATGAATAGGGTCTTCAAACCCTACCTTGAATCTTTTGTTGTCGTCTTTATTGATGATATTTTGATTTATTCACATAGTAGGGAGGAGCATATTGGTCATTTGATTGTTATGTTGCAAAGATTGATGGAGTAGAAATTCTATGCCAAGTATGAAAAGTGTGAACTTTTGTTGAAGGAAGTTGCCTTCCTAGGACATGTGGTGTCGGGGGATGGTATTAAGGTGGATCCTAAGAAGACCGATGTGATTAGAAATTGTCCTAGACCATTGACCCCATCGAATATTAGGAACTTCTTAGGCCTAGCGGGTTATTAAAGAAGGTTTGTGAATGAGTTCTCCTCCATTGCTTCCCCTTTGATAAAATTGACTCAAAAGAAGATTAAGTTTGTGTATGCCGATGAGTGTGGTAGGAGCTTCCAAACATTGAAAGGTAAGATTGTGTGCGCTCCCATTTTGTCACTACTAGATGGGCTTGAGGGATTTGTTGTGTATTGTGATTCTTCCCGGGTTGGTTTGGGTTGTGTATTGATGCAAAATGCTAGGGTCATAGATTATGCTTCTAGACAACTCAAGGTATATGAAAGGAACTACCCTACCCTTGATCTAGAGTTAGCCGTCGTTGTGTTTGCATTAGAGATTTGGCGTAACTACTTGTATGGTGTGCATGTTGATGTGTTGACCGATCATAAGAGCCCCCAATATGTCTTCACTCAAAAGGATCTCAAGTTGAGGCAAAGAAGATGGTTAGAACTTCTTAAAGACTATGATATGACTCTGTAATATCATCCGGGTAAGGCAACTGTGGTGGCAGATGCCTTAAGTTGGGTGTCCATGGGTAGCGTAGCTCAGGTTGATGGTAGTGAGAAAGAGATGACTAGGAAATTGCATCAGTTGGCTAGGTTGGGGGTTACATTTGAGGAGGTCGGTAGTGGTATTGTTGTTGTTGATGGTTCTAGTCTTCTTTGGTTGATGAGCTGATAACGAAACAAGACCTTGATCCCTCCTTTCTAAAATTGAAGGCCTTGGTGAAAGTAGGCATGAAGGTCTTCTCCCAAGGGGGATATGGTGCCTTTAGGTACCAAGATAGGTTGTGTGTACAGTGTGTTGATGGTTTGATAGAAATGATCCTTGATGAGGACCATAATGCTTCTTATTTTATCCATCCCAGTTCCACCAAAATGTATAGAGATTTGGGGGATGTGTATTGGTGGGGAGGCATCAAGAGTGATACTGCCAAATTCGTCTCTGATTTCCATAGTTATCAACAAGTCAAAGCCAAACATCAAAGGTCGGGTGGCCTACCCCAAGACATTGAGGTTCCTACTTGGAAGTGGAAAAACATAAATATGGATTGTGTGGTTGTATTGCCCAAGACTAGAAAGGGTTTTGATTCCATTTGGGTTGTAGTTGATAAGATGACTAAATCAGCTCACTTTCTACCGGTTAAGTCCACATTTGGTGCTGAAGAGTAAGAAAAGTTGTACATCCATGAGTTAGTTAGGTTGCATGTGGTTCCACTATCCATCATATCAGATTGTCGTTCCCAATTCACTTCACATTTTTGGAGATCTTTCCAAAGGGGTCTTGGTACTAGAGTTAAGCTTTCTACGGCCTTCCACTTCAAAAGGATGGCCAAGCCGAGAGAACCATCCAAACCCTTGAGGATATGCTAAAAGCATTTGTGTGTTAGAGCTTAAAGGTAGTTGGGATGATCATCTTCCGTAGATTAAGTTTTCCTATAACAACAACTATCATTCTAGCATTGGTATGGCTCCTTTTGAGGCCCTCTATGGGAAACGTTGTAGATCACTGGTTGGGTGGTTTGAGGTTGGTGAGATAGCTTTGTTGGGACCAGATCTGGTTATTGAGGCTCTTGAGAATGTTAGGATGATAAGGAAAAGGTCGAAGACGGCCCAAAGTCGTCGAAAATCATATGCCGATGAGAGGTAAGAGACCTTTAATTCAAATTAGGTGATTGGGTCTAATTGATAGTTTCTCCAATGAGAGATGTGGTTTGTTTTTGTAAGAAGGGAAAGTTGAGTCAAAGATATGTTTGTACTTATGAGGTGATAAAGAGGGTTGGCAAGGTAGCTTATGAGTTCAAGTTACCTAGTGAGATGGAATTGGTTCATTCTGTATTTCATGTCTTTATGTTGAGGAAGTGTGTGGGTGATCCTAATGCTATTATGCCTCTTGATGTTGTGGGGGTTGTTGAGGATAACATGACTTAGAGGAAGTTCTGGGTCAGATTTTAAATTGGCAAGTAAAGGGATTGAGGAACAAGGAGGTGGCATCTGTTAAGGTCCTTTGGAGGAACCAACAAGTCGAAAATGCTACATGGGAGGTCAAAGCGAACATGCAAAAGCGGTACCCTTATCTTTTCCACTCCACTCAAGCCTAATGTACTAATTCTAAGTCCCCTATGTGATTTCATCTCTTATATTTCTTCCCCTATGTCATTCATATGCATTTATGTTTAAGTTGATAAATTTGTGACAATTTTACACTTATATTGAGCTTTTGAAAATGTTGTATTAAATATAATATTGCATTCTTGTTGGGGCTTATTTGGTCATGATCATTCTTATCACGTACATTTCTTTTACATTTGGGGATGAATGTTCCCAGGGGGAGATATTGAAACGACCCCAAAAAAGTGCTCGAAAATGTGCCTTGGAAGTTCCCGGAATCGTAATTTTCATATATTTAAAAATTCATTTGTTATTTCAAAAATCCGACTTCATATTCTCATTTAAGGGGTCAAATTGGGCAGGAAATGGGTCTACCCCTGATTTTTAACCAAACCGAATCAAATTATGATTTTCCAAGTGGGGCTGAAAACAGTGGGCTTTCCGTGTCGCTTCTGCGACGCGCCCCTGTACAATTTTGGTAACTGTTTTTCCAACTCGGTCCAAGTCTTTTAAGTGTTGGGCCTAATTATTCCCATTCACTAAAATACCTATACTTAGCCATATTTCACCCCTTATATCTTCCTAAACGTTCTCCAATACTCACTCAAACACTTAGCCATGTTTTTCATTCCTAAATTCAAGTCTCAAAACCACTTCCGGATCTAAGGATATCCTTCGAGCTTCAAGCCTCCATTTTCAATTTTCATCAAGATTTTCACCAAAGCTAAGGTATGTGGGTTTCTTCCATGGGTTCCTTTCACCAATATTGCCCAAGCTTCCTTTTTCTTACGAATTACATGATTTAAAGGTGACTTATTCATGGGTCTTGATTATTATTAAAATGACTGCACACTTTGTTTGTGCATATGAAATTGTGACTATTTTACCATGCTTTCAGCTATGAATTAAGATCTATTGAAAGGATTGTGAAGGGTTTTGATGTTTATTGCTTGAGGGTATTACAAAGTATCTATTGAAGCTTTTACATTGAATTTACTAGCATGATTTCACTCTTGAAATGAATGATTTTTACACTAGCACTACACACCCTCTAAGTGTTTGATAAAATTTCCGGATATGATTTCTTGATCAACTGAAGGTCCAAAGCATGAGATATGATATGAATGACTATATGATGTTGAACAAAGATTGTGTATATGGCATACTCTATGTAAAGTGTTGCATTAGACCATGCTTGATCTGAGGGGGGGGGACTAAGGGCCTGGATAACATTGTCGGGAGGGTTAGTACCATGATAGCCAATCAAGGGGCTAGTGCCTTGATAACCTAGATAGGAGTTTGTACTCATAAACCATGTAAGGGGTTTGTACTTCGCCACCAGGGTGATAAGGTGAGGTTATCACCAACTATGTAAGGGGTTTGTACCACACCACCAGGGTGATAGGGTGAAATCATCATCAACCTACCAAGGGGTTTGTACTTTAGAAATCTTTCTTGGTCTCTTCTATACATGCTATATCCTATATAAGCATGAGTTACTTAATCTTGTTTTATTCAAGCATTGATCATGCATGTCATATTGTTATATTACGCCTATTGCCTATGGTTATGCATTTTGATTATTATATCTATCACTAGTTGCATTCCATCCAACATACTTAGTATATTCAAAATATACTAACGCATACTCTTGCTTATATGATATCACCATGTTGGAACCGGAGCCTAAGTTGACCATCCTCTTCCTCTGCTTCGCTAGTTTGTTACTACTCAAGTTAGTTGGTGAGTCCTTCATTCGGGGATGTTTATCTATATTTATCTTGTTATGTATTGAGACACTCTTCATTGTGCTTTATTTGACTATGAGGGTGAGCTCGGTTGCCTTTTCTTGGCCCATGCTCTTATCTATGTAGTAGAGATGTTAGTTGGACATGCTTTGTATCTATGATATGAGCTTTGACTCATTGTCTCTTGATTATGATGTTATGCAAGCTTTCACCTTAATCCCATTGCTCCCAATTATTACTCTTTATGTATTTTATATGCTTCCGCGACTAATGATTTGTAATGATAAGTTAAGAGTCTTATTTGGGGTTCCTTTGGGTTCCCCATTTGCCGTGTCACGTCTAGGCTCTAGGCTTGGGTCGTGTCAATCAAAAACCGAGGACCATTCTTCCACCATCCTTGTGATTCTCTTCTCATTTGCTGAATTTAGAAACTAAAATACCACTAAATTGTAAACCTTCTAGGATTCTGGATACTAAATATTTAATTTAGTGACAATAATCTCAACGCCGAGATAAAGAATTTCATTGATGAAGTATAAATTATCTTCATTTAGAAATGTGTTCCAGCTATACCAAATAGGTTCTTGCAACCAACAATCATGTCACAAGGAAAGGTGTTGCATCCGTTGTACATTCCCATATATTTCTTGTTAAGTTGTTACGAGCTACAAAAATCATATTAAAATGTGAATATCTCTAACCCTTTCTGTTGCATGCCCAGAAATTATTGGAAGCAATGGGATGAAAATTGATAATTCATCTTGTAATGAGCTGACAGGATAAGATCTTATCCAACGATATCATAAGCTTGCAAATAAACTTTACTAGCAGAAAATATAATCGTTATGTAGAGAAAACATACAAATACAAACCTATTATAGTTCTTGAGTTTAAAATGTCTATTTCTATTTGGTAAAGTTTATTCAAGGCTTCTTTCCTGTTGGTAAAGTTTGTTTGTGGACTTTTTATTTGGGATATTTCAAACTCTAGAGCTTTAGTAGGTTCATATTTGTATGTCCTCTCCATATATTGATTCATATTTCCTGCTAGTAGAGTTTATTTACAGGCTTGTGATTAGCTGGACATGGGATTTTCTTGTCCACTCATTGAGAGATGGATCATCAATTTGCACCTCCATCATTTTGGATTATTTCTGGACTTGCAAGAGAAATGGTCATCAATATTTACAATTGAATACGAGTTTGCATATTGTATAAGTCCAGGTAAGGAATAAGTGAGAATCTACAAGGGATACAACACCTTCATTAATGACATGTTTTTTGGTTGTAGGGTCCAATTTTGTGAAGTTTAGAATGCATTTCCAGATGGAGAGTTTATACTTCATCAATGGAATTCTCTGTTTCCACGTAGAGATTAGCAAGGGAATAGAGTATTTAGCAGCCTGAGACCTACAAGGTGTATGTTGTAGGGGGCTATAAAATAGCAAAATCAAATTGCTTTACAAACTCATATACAGAGAGAAATTCATTTCCCTTTCATTTTGATCAATCAAAAGCAAACTTACTTTTTTGTAATGCAAAGAAAAATGGATGGTAGAGGATAAACCTAAAGTTCTAGTTGCTACAAAAATCCATCAGTCCCGCTGCATCAAATCAAATGTCCAATTCTCCATTGGTTGTATTTCCCATATCCTCGAAACTAGAAAGTATGCATAACGGTGTTGGCATCAGAGCTCTTATATACTTTGCTAGTTGTCCTCCTTATTTGTGTTGTTTGGAGCATGTCAGTAGATGGCTTATTGTTAAAAAGATCTTTAAGACAAAAGCAATAGTTCCAATTGATTATTTTACCTATAAGACTTTGTGACAATAAACTCCTTCCTTATTACCACGTTGTATACTGCCCTTAAAAGGGTGTTATGTAAAGTTTGTTGAAAGATAATGGTGTGCAACCACTTGGGTAGTCTCAAAGGGATATTCAGTTAGACATACGGTGTAAGGAAGTTTATATATCATATGTAGATTGGTCAAAAGAAGATGACATTTGATATAAATAAAGTAGTTATTTTTTAAAAAATAAGTATGTTCAGTCTATTCATTAAACACAAAAGGTACAACTGATATTGTTTATGTTATATTTGAGTTTTGATGATTTAACGAATTTCAGGACCAGATAGAAGGATATGGTACCATGTGGTATCTTTGTTAAAGACAAAATAGGGAACAACTATTTAAACTGACTCCGTCTGCTGTGATTGGTAGATACATCAAAAGTATGTAGAGCTTTCTGCTAATGGGAGTGAACTAGGTTGTTTCATCTCTACTTCATTATGCTTAGTTGAAAAAAAAACTAAGCTTTCCAACACATAATTTTCACATTCATATTGGAGTAGATTCGAGCATAGCAGTTTGATGATACATGGCTAGGAGTGATTTGTTTATAAGGTTCTCAGAGAGGAGGCTTGGAAGGCAGGCTTAGATTCAGAGGGCATATTGAGAATCAAGAGTCATCTCTATGTTCCTAGAGTTAGATACTTGGTTAGGTTGATTCTGGAGGAGGTTTAGTATTCTGGATACTTTATTCATCCTGTCGCAGCTTAGATGTATCATGACCTATAGTAAAAATACTATTGGTGTGGGATGAAGAGACATATTCCAAACTTTATAGCTAAGTTCTTGAACTGTCAACGAGTAAAGTTTGAGCACCATGGGCTAGATGGTTTGACTTAGAGGCTAGCCATTTGTCACAACCCAGACCAAGGGCCTAGGAGTGACATGGCGAATGAAAACCCGAGAGTCTCCAAAAAAATCCTCAAAGTATCCATATTCACATTATTGATTTTGAAGAGTATATAAATAGTAAACACATAATTCTAAGGGCGCGGAAAGTAGGACTCACACTAAGGGGAAATATAGGACTTAGGATATTTCAATTTCCATACCATAACATAATCGCATCAAAGTACTCATAATCAAGTCACAATATTCACATAAAAAATATAGCCACGATCATAAGCTCCAAACATCAACACATAACATATATCTATATAAGAAGCTACAAGATGTCAAACAATGCTTCTAAACATAAGATAGGATAGTGGCCAAGAAATGTCCCAGGCTCACCCTCAAAATAAATTATAGCATGAACAAAAGAACATAAGGTAGATGGATGGTGGCTTGTCCTTGGAAGAATGGACTCACCATAACAACTTTCTCTAAAACTAACTAGCCATCAAGCGGTGGATGAATGTAGTCTTCAATCCCTATATGTTTAGATCATGTAGGCAAAAGTATGTGTTAGTACATTTGAATTTACTAGTATGCGGGCATGCAGCATGAAAGAAAGATGATGTTAACCTGCACAATATGTCACATGAAAACTATACAATAGCCATAACCCACATATACTAGCACTCAATGAGTCACTCCTTGCCTGAATTGTGTAAAGGGAGGGTTGTACCCATCCTCATCAATATACACTTAGCTCATGACTTGACATTGTATAGGGAAGGTTGTACCTAACCTCATCTATAAATTCTGTAAAGGGAGGGTTGTGCCTATCCTCATTAATACACACTTAGCTAATACATACATGTGTAAAGGGATGGTTGTACCTATCCTCATCTATGCATTGTGTAAAGGGAGGGTTGTGCCCATCCTCATTGATACACACTTAGCTCATATAACCATGTGCATATATAGGGAAGGTTGTACCTATCCTTATCTATGCTTTGTAAAAAGGGAGGTTTTATGCCCCTTCTCATCAATATACACTTAGCTCATACATACATGTGCATATGGAAGGTTGTACCTATCCTCATCTACCCATTGTGTAAAGGGAGGGTTGTGCCCATCCTCATCAATACACACTTGTTATTACATACTCATGCAAGATTTCATATCATATGCACACCCATATAATTCGTATTCATATAGAAGTCAAGTTTATATTGCTAGAAAATTATATAATAATTGTATTCAACTTATATCATACTCATGTTCATAGATTCATGCTCAATTCTTGTTCATAACCATATTTTCATCAAAATCATATTTATAAACATATGTGGGCTTAACCCACTTCATAATTTTCATAAAATCCAAGGTATATGAATGCATATGCCATGAATAATGTTGAAAATAGCTTGGATAATTGAGAATCAATTTAAAATCAATAATAGAATATGAAATTAAGGTAAATCTATAACTAAATCCACATTCAAACCATAATATAAATCTCCCATGCTTAGATCGAACTAAAAAGGGACCATGTCTATTCAAATATCCATAATAATAATGTAATTCAATGTTTTGAAGTTTAAATCATCTTAAAATCAATAGACAAGCATAACCAATACATTACTTGAATTTAAGGAATCACAATATTTAAAACCCCAATTTAAAATAGCTAAAAATTCATGAAAATTACTTGGAAAGTGTTTGGGTCTCTGATTGAAAGGAACCAAGGATCAAAACCCACATACCTTGACCAATGAAGATGTTTCAAGAGAAATTCTAAAGAAGGAAAAGCTTTCCTTGAATCCCCAAGTCTTCCATCCAGAAGAGTTCTTTGAGAGATGTTTACTTTGAGAGAGTTTTCAAATGAGAGAAAATGGATTTGAATATTTTGAATAGGGATTAAGTCATTAGGAAATCTTTTGGAAGCATAGAAAGTCACCAAAGACCATTAGAATAAACGATATATACGAAAACACCATCAATAAAATGAGTAGAAAAATTACACGTCACCACTTCAAGGGAGGGTTCACGACCCGTGTGGCATTACACAGTCTGTGAACTTGCCCGTGAAGCCTCACTTAGAAAAACTTTCACAGGAAAAAGTATAACCCATACTTAGAAATTTTTTACAAAAGTTCCTCTATACAAAAGTTCCTCTATACGGGGACCTTAACGGTCTGTCTGATGTCACATGGTCCATGTGAGTGCCCTTGAGACTACATTTGGCTTGATAAAAGTTTTTCTGAGATTTTCTAAGGGAGGTCTCATTGGAGGGCTCACGGGCCGTGTGAAGTCACATGGACCATATAGGTGCCCGTGAGACCACACATAGAAAATTTCAACAAATTTGCTTCAAGCCAAGGGTGCTTCTAATGAAGGTCTCACGGACCATATGGAACTTTATGGGCCGTACAAGTTTTCGTATGAAGGTACCAAGTTACAAGACGTGATTCCATACTTAGAATATAATTTTCGAAAAGAATTTTATGATAACATACTCCCATGATTCGTGAAAATCCACACTGCCCATACGGGTGCCCATATGGCTTGCCTTCGAAAAATGGAGGCAATGTAGCATAGGAGGGATTTACAAAAACAGGCATAACTTCTTCATTCGAATTCTAAATGAGGTGAAACCAGAGGCTATGGAAAGCTAATTTAAAGAGCTTCAATTTGATATGTCATGGCCCGCCCAGTTCCTTTAGAGCTAAGAGATATTTTCCCCTTTAAAGTTGACCCTTCCATCAGTTCATGTGAGAAGTTTAGCTAATGGAATTCCTTTGAACTTTGCTTGATATAGGAGACCCGTAATGAACCTAAACCACATAAATAAACTTGTATTAAAGGCTTTATAGAGAACTTATCTTGAATTTGAAGGTTTCGTTCCCACCTCATAACTTGCGGGCTATTACACTACTTCATAGTGGAAAAGGAAGCATACATCTATGGAATTTGTAGTGTGTTTACCATGTACCTCTCAAGGGTTTGATTCGTTTTGAGTCACCATGGATTGATTGACTAAGTTTTCTCACTTCTTATTAGTTTAGAATCCTTGTAGTTTAGAGAGGTTGGCTCAGATTTACATCCAAGAGGTAGTCCAATTGCATAGGGTGCTAGTATATATCATTTTAGATCATGGTACTCAGTTTACATCACTATCCAGGTTCTGGAGGACATGCTTAAGGCCTACATTGTTGATTTTGGGGATCAGCGTGATTAGCTCTTTACATAGAAAAGTTTGAATATAATAATTGCTATTATACAAGCATCAGGATGGCACCTTTAGAAGTGGTGTATGGTAGGAGGTGTTTTTCTCCAGTAGGTTGGTTTGATACTTTTAAAGTCCGACCATGGGGTACAGAATTGCTTCATGACTTGATAGATAGGGTTTGTCTTATCCATGAGAGACTCTGTATCTCCCAGTGTAGGAAAAAGAGCTATGCTGATTAGAGGGTTTGACTATTGGAGTTTATGGTTGGTGACTGAATATTTCTACGGGTGTTGCCCATGAAGGGCGTGATGAAATTCAGGAGGAGTGGCAAGCTTAGCCCCTGGTTCACTAGGTCTTTTGAGGTTTTGAGGTAGATTGGAGATGTAGCCTATATGTTAGTCTTGTCTCTAGCGCTTTCTAGTGTTCATTTTGTACTTGACATCTCTATACTACAAAAACATGTTCCAGATGGGTCTCACAAGATCCAGTGGGATGCGGCCTAACTTTATAAGTCTCTAGCATTTGCGAAAGAGCTTACAGCCATATTAAATAGGTAGGCTAGAAATTTAAGGTCCAAGGATATTTTGTCTGTGAAGATTCAGTGGAGACACACTGCCCTGTTGAGGTGGCAACATGGGATATCAATAGAGATATGTGAACCCAATATCCTCTTCTTTTTGAGCATTTAGGTATTGCTCATCTTCTTAACTTTCAAGGATGAAAGTCCTTTTAGTAGTGGATGTTGTGATGACCTCCCTGGTCATTTTCGTATGTTTGCCTCATTTTACCATTTTACCCCCTCTCTACAGTTCTTTATGGTCCTTGTATGGTGTTGGAATGGATGGTATACTTCTTTAAGTGGTTTGATGAGTTTGATGCAAGTTTTTCTCATTTTAAATATTTATGTTTGAAAAGATTGACTTTAGTCAATATTCAGAGATCTGAGAATCATATGAAAATTTTGATAGTTCCATAAGCTCCAAAACATCTCTTTTGGTCTGGGAGGAAGGTTGTTCATGTTTTAGGGCCTTCATTTTGAGTTTGTGCAAAAAGTCATTTTAGATATAAAGGTTTTGGCCAAGTTTGACTTTGATAAATTCGCTCATATGAAAATTTCATCAGTGTAGATAATTTTTAAATGTTGAGTTTAGTTTATAATGTCCTTTGGTTCTACTATCGACGTATTCAGATATAGTTTTTGGCCTTTATGCATTTTGTAGCTCAATTCTTGAAAGTTTGACCTTGATTAACTTTTCAAGAAAATGACCTCTATTGGAAAATTCATCGATTCTGTTGAGTCCAGACTTTCATTTTTAGTTGGGTAACATAGTTTATTTGTGTCCATGGGATTTCGAATGAATTTTGAACCCGCGTTGAGTGAAATTTCGAAATTGGTAAAATAGATAATACTTGGTTGCTGGTACTACCACCTTTTCTTCTCCACCTTTGCCGGCAATAGGTCATGATCACAGAGTTGTGATTGGGAAACATTTCATGTTCACAAAGGGGTCTCCCTTTCCAGAGTAACAATGAACCATACCTCCATGTTAGTTGGCCCCCTGCCGCGATCCTGGAGGGTTAGTGACCTAGACCTCTATCTTTACGAAGGGACCCTGCATTCATGAGGGTCAGAATTGTTGGATACTAAAATTATATCGGTCCCATTCTAGCAACCAAGTCCAATTTTGGAACTAGATATTTTGAGAATTTGAGAGAAATTCTTGATCGAATTTCAAGATTCTTGTTTTGTTGGCTTGGAAACACTCATGGGGATATTCTGGCAACTTAACTCTTACTAATTCCTTGTATATTTTGATAAATTTACCCTATTTCTTCCAATTTTAAATAGTTGGGATTAAAATTGATTGACTTATTTTAGGTATGTTCGGTTCTTGTAATGTGTCCATTTTTGGGGCATGTGCTCCTTGAGCTATTTGGGATCTTTTGATGGAATTGGTTTTTCTATTTTGTGCACAAATCCTAATGTTGAATTTTTTTCCTAATTCTAATTCGAAATGTATTATCATAATATGGGTTTCATTAGTTTCATTTTGATGTATTCTTTGATAACTTAGTAAAGTGACGACATTCTAAGGTAAGTCGGAGGGGGTAAAATTTCAGTTTAATGGTTTGGATGTGGTTCTCGCTTTGATGGAGGCTATAGCTTTTTTTCTTTAGACTTTTCTTGGCTTGATTTTTATAATTTGAGTAGTTTAGTTGAAATGACACAAAAAGTGCCCGAAAATGTGCCTCAGAAATACCCAAAATCGTAATTTTCATGTATCTCAAAATCCGTGTATGATGTGAAAAATCCAACTTCATATTTTTTTCCAGGTGACAAAATTGAGTGGGAAATGGGTATAACGCAAATTTTAGAGCAACCTTAGCAAAATCTGAATTTTCAAAGTGAGCTGAAAAATAGTGTAAGTGCGCGTTCCTTCCGCAACTCGCACTAACGTTAAAATTGTCCTGATTTTTGACTTCGGTCCAAGACTTTTAAGTCTTGGACTTAAGTGTTTCCATATGTAAAAATACCTAGCCAAATATTTTTCACCCTCATATCATCCTAAATATTCCCCCAGTACTCACCAAAATACTTAGCCAAATATTTGACTCCCGAATTCAAGACTCAAACACTCTTTTGGATCTTAAGGATTTCACTCAAGCTTCAAGTCTCCATTAAAGTCTTCTCAAGAAATTCTCCAAAGCTAAGGTATGTGGGTTTCTTTCATGGGTTTTTTTGACCCATGATACCCAAGCTTCCTTTTTCTTAAAATTGCATGATTTAAAGTTGAATTACTCATGGGTCTTACTTTTTATGAAATTCACTACACACTATTGGGATTTATGAAATGGTGATTGTTTTAGCATGTTTTGAGCTTGAAATCTAATATCTATTGTAAGCTTTGATGAAGGGTTTTAATGTATATAGCTTGAGGCTGTTACCAAGTATCTATTGAAGGTTTTACATTGAGTTTTCTAGCATGATTTCACTCTTGAATTTCATGATTTTCCACTAGCATTACACATCTGCCAAGTGTTTGGTAAAATGCCTTTCTAAGGATTCTTTAAGTTTTGATGATCTATTGGTTGAGTTATGATTCAAGTGACTCTATGATGATTATGAGCTTTCTAAAATGTGTTTAAATCATAAAAATGTTGATGATATTGTAGGTCCTGATTAAGCCCATTTTTTTAAGATTATACCTCTTGTAAGGCTTTAATGTTAATGTTAATGCGAAGGATAATGTTGATGATGACCCATTCTTGTGATAGAAGTTAGGCTCACCATTTGAGGTCAATGATGTTAAGAGCTACTCGTGTCATGTCTCTATGTTTATTGCAAGTTACTAAAGTATGATTATCTTATATATTCCATGGGATTAGACTTAGCACCGAGTGGACTAGAGGAGAGTCCCTAAGTCCTAGAACTACGTTCCACCATAGGTGAAGGGATTGGAGGCGAGTCCCTAAGTCTTAGAATTATGTGCCACCATAGGTTAAGGGATTAGAGGTGAGTCTCCAAATCTCTAAGAGGTGAGTACCCTAAATATGAGGGCTTAGAGGCGAGTACTCGAGTCTGGGCTTGAGGCGAGTACTCAGTTCACATAAGGGTTAGTGGATCCACTTTGGCATTTAGAGGTTCACCTTGGCAAGTAACTTCCCCCTTTCCTCCGATGTGGGGTTGACATGTGATTCCGAGTTGTAGCTCTCTTGGTCTTATTTTATATTGGTTGAGGTTTCTTCCCACACTATTTACTATGAACTATACAAGTTGATTTGGATTGTAAGCATGGTTTTACTTCAAGCATCATTCATACATATCATTATTGTTATTATGCTATTGCTTATACTTATGCATTTTGACTATGTTGCCTATCTCTTGTTGCATTGCATCCCACATACTTAGTACATTCAAATATACTAACCTATACTCTATGTCTACATGATGTTCCCATGTAGGAACCAGAGCTCCTATTGATTCTCCTTGTGGTTATACAGATTGTTCAACGTAGCGTTTGGTGAATCCTCTTGTCTGGGGACAATATTTATCTTCTTCATGGTTATGTTTAAACTACATCTGTATATTTTGGAATACTTATGACTATGAGGTTGAGTCAGTTGCTTGTCTTGGCCCCTCTAAGTTCTATGTCTAGAGGTATTGTTGCACAAGTTATGTATTATGTTTGAGCTTTGGCTCACCTATATTACTCAAATGTTTAACACTCTCTTCCTTATTCCCAATTTCCTTATTTATGCTTATCTCTTATTGTCATTTTTTTATTTACTTCTGCGACCAAGGATGTGTAATGATATGCAAAGAGACTTGTTTAGGGTTCCTTCGGGTTCCCCATTCACGTGTCACATCTAGTCCCCAGGCTTGGGTCATGAAATTAGTATGATTAGTTGGTGGTTTGATAGAATTTTGGTAAATTGGAAATCTTGAGAACACATGATGGCTTGGTAGTATAAATATATGGACTTGGAACTTGAAAGCCTTATCCTAGGATAAAACTTTTTCATTGAGCGTGTAATGACCTTCTATGTCATTTCCATGTTTCTGCAAATATTTGATCAATTTGAGCATGTACATAGTGACCTTGGGCTACTCTTGACTTGTTGGTACTATTAGTATGGATGTTGGGAGAATTTGTTGTGATTTATATAGCTTTTCAGGTTGAACGAAAGATCATAACTATAAAATAAAGTTTCAGGTAAAGTCCTAATAAACGGCCTTGGAGCAGAATTTCAATAGTTCCACAAGCTCTGGAAAAGCCAAATTAGGCTAGGAGCATGTTTGGTGCAGTTATTCGTGTTTTGCAAATTTAGCCGTTAGAACAGGTCAATGACTTTAGTCAATACCCTCAGGAAACATACTCAAATAATAATTTGATAGCACGATCAGCTCTGCAACATTGAGTTTGGTCTAGAACGACCTTTTGTTTGGTACTAGGGACCACTTGATGCGATTTGACTCCCTAAGGCTTTTCGTTAAAAGTTACATATAAGTAAGTGGGACTCACATTGGGCTGTAATGACCTCCAATGGAAATTTCATCTACACCATTAGATTTGAAACACTATGTGGCTTTATATATATATGTGTGTGTGTGTGTATGTGTGTGTGTGTGTGTGTAAAGGACTCAGCTATGTTGTTTGTTCATAAATGGTAACTTTACCAGTGAATTTTGTTTGGGATGTTATATAAGGTACATGGTTTAGGTTTTATTAGACGTCGTGGGAAAACAATTAGGGATGTTGAAATTGTTGGAATCAACAAGTTTAATTTAAGTATGAAACTAATAGAAATGTGATAGTTAGCAGCTATATTGGTTGGCTACCACGCCTTCCACTTTTCAGTGAGGATTGATTTTTTACCTTGTAATCCCCTCACCCATTCCTCCTTTCGTTTCACCAATTTAAAGATTTAAAAGGAAAAAGGTGTTAAGTATGAAATTCTAATAGAAACTTGATAGTGTAGAGGTGTTTTGATCAATTAGCATTTATGGAATAGGAAAGAGAGCAAATTAAACCAGGCCCTCTTTGTTCATATGCATAATGTTTATGAACTTTATACTTACCCATTATTGCCAGATCTAATTCTTGCATTATTTATTGTTGACCCCATTTAGGCATTATTGTCATTACCACATTATTTCCCAACAACTGTTAGAAGTGGAGGTTTCAATTTGTTTTCAAAATGACAAATTATATGAAAAAAGAAAAGGGGTATCAAGTTGATATGCATAATTGCTCATGATTAATTGTCAATTCATTCAGAAAGCATCTTCAAAAAGATCCAGTCAAATAGCAGGTGATATAAGCTAAAAACTAGCAGTAATAAAATATGAAATGGCAAAAAGGAAGAATTTCTATGTTATTTATGCTCACCCCTTAAGCAAAATCAACAAATTAAAGATGAGATGCACAAAAGTTTCAGATTTCTGTAGGAAACTATGATGGACAAAGGAATCATATAAGAATTTGAAAGTAGAGTAGGGGAATCCAAATCGAAGCTGGGAAACAGTCAACTAAAATCTCATCTGAGGCAACACGAAGTTGCTAACTCCACAAAGAGGAGAGAAAGTGAGAAAGAGTATAAAAATGCAAGTGCTTGGCGGCACCCTATTTCAAAGTAAATGGGGATACTATTGAAATGACAATGAGGTTGATGTTAAATGTCCAAAATGCCCAATAATTTAAATATATTTTTAGGGAAGACATGCTTCGACGGAGACGTGTGTGCTTATTCTCACTTCTTAATAATGATTAAAGGCCTTTTCCAGGAAGAATATATATATTTTGTCTTCACTTCGTACTACATTTTTGAGGTCAATTTTTATCTGATTGGGTGATTTAAAAGGCTAACTTATTTAATTTTTTGAGAGGAACATTGAAAAGTGTCAGAAATTTCCTTTGACATGTTGCTTTAGGTAAAAATCACTATTTTTGCTGCATATAGTATTGTTCCATGTCGGAAACTTTGAAATGAGATATCTCAGTCATTTCTTCTCAGAATTAAGTGAAATTTGGTCTAAATTGTACTATGTTTTGAGCTTTACATCATGGTATGTTTGGATTTTGTTAATTTGATTATACGTTTGAGTAATCTAACCGAGAAGCTACAGTAGTAAGTATTTTTAAGAAATGTAACTCGATTTTTGGGTTGTTTCTCATTGTTCTAAGCCTTGTTTTGAGCTCAATTTCTAGCTTTATACTCAGGGTGATGAGGACATCATTTTATAGGGATTGTTTGGTATTTCGGACGTGAGCCTCATTTTTTCCCATTTTAATCACAATTGATGTATTTTTCCCCATTTCATGGGATATTATAGTGAAAATAACCATATTTATGTTGTAACTCATGTTTTGACAATTAAGCAACGTTTGAAGTTGATCAGGACGGGTAAAGCTCATATGCACTAATTAAGAGCACGTGGACTCGCCTTCCAGGAAGGCTAGGCTTTCCTCACCTCTAGACTGAGCTGAAATACTCGTTACTGGAAGCCTGTTTGTTGTTGATGTTCTATGTAAGATATGTATGTATGTTATTAAGCCTGGGATTATCATCTGGACTCTGCAATAATTTATCTATTACGTTAGCTAATGTTTAATGTTATCTAGGTTGTGATTGCTTCCGATAAAGATTGTAAAGGAGAGATAGGTTTAGACTGAGGTAAGTTAAGAGTAGACTCTTGTACATATGTATTTGACTATTTAACTGTTGGTTTGACTTATTGGATTTTTTAATACTGATGAATATGCTATACCCGATATGGTTCTAGTTACTTGTTACTTATGTTATCCTGTTAAATGCTAAATGTAAACCTATGCCTTGGGATTAATATGTTTGTCCATTTCAATACTTGTTCACTTATGTGGGTTGTTTGGTACCGGTGTTATATTGTATTTGAGAGGCTAGTTGCCAGTTTTGCACTCAGCTACATGCTGTGACTCTATGATTGTGAGTTTGTTGTTCATTTTATTGTGTACCGTATCCCTAATTCTCTGGTGTTTGATTTCTATTTCTAATAGTGAGGTACATGTTATGCCCTAGAGATCAGCAAAGTTGTCGATGATTTTCTAGGATGTGGTTGTGCTTAACAATTGGATTATCTATGATTATTCTAGTACTTGTAGTTCTCTTAGGTTGGGATGAACTTGTCAATGACCAAGCATAATCTTATGCCACTCTTGTTGATACATATATCTATTTGCTTCCCGGTATGTCGGTTTGGTGTTGGAAATGCTTGAGTAAGAGTCAATGTTTGTTAGGTGGGATGGTGATGATTGTGTACACACTATGATGGTTTTAATTATAGTGGTGACTGACTGTGAGGTGGTTTGATATTATGATGGATCTGTTAAAGGCTAGATAGATGACCTGCTGTTTCTTGTAAGGTGTATGACTGGTTAGGTACTCGTATACTTGTTTGGGTTGTCCAGTACGAGAATATACACTACATTGCAGAAGGTTGACTACCTATTATACTCCTAGCTATGTAATGAGGCTCTATTGTTATGATTATCTTGATAGGTTTGACCTCTAACTACTTAATGATAGGATTGTGATCCTGATTTTGAGATATATGCCATATCATGGGGGGTTAGTTGGATTACTTGTGGTGCAAGGATTTTGGGTTATTTTTATCAGCTGGCTTATCTATTGTTTCTCTGGTTACTTCTATGGTTATCAACTAGGTTGATATCATTATTTTGGATACGTGTGATATTTGTGGCTATTTGCTTCCTATGGGCCTTATTCTAGGCTTAATCCAGTCTTCCCTGGGTTATGTAATTTGGAGTCTATATGATGGCGTATATACATGATTGACTTGAGAGGCACAGGAATTGAGGACAAGTCGAGCGGTGATTTTTCTTCGATTGGAGGCTCGTTTGATAATCCTTGGGATTAGAGGCTCATTTGACAGTTCTTGGGTTGGAGGCCCATTTGATTGTTCATTGGTATGCTATCCAAATTTATTGTCATCCGTTGGCCCCGGTTGACTAATGATTTTCTTTTTCCCAGCTAGAGGCTAGTTTGGGAAGGAGAATGGAGGCGTTAGATGACAATTAGGGGTTGTAAGCCCTAGGTAACTATTAGGGTTAAATGCCTCAGGTGATACTGTACTCTGCACTGGTTGAGGTAGCATACTATCTATTACGAATCCTTATGTCCATACACCTATACATCCCCTTATTGTATGTGGATGACCTTTTTGGCTTACTGGGGCCTAATTAGCGTACAAGCATAGACACTACGGTATTACACTCACGTACATCACCATACTGCAACCGAGTGACAGTATGATATTGTCTAGTCGGTATGGTGAATTGATTACTTGTACACTACTTTTTTCTGCTCAGTTGGGTCCTCCTAGTCCTGCTGAGCTGTTCTAAAATGATACTACAAAATCGGGTACCACATACCAACATGAACTACATATATTATCATTACTTATGGGTTTTGCTTGTGCCACTGACATAGTTGACATTTGATCTTTGGGTTCCATCAGTTGACATCGTTGCACATTGCTTGGATTCATTCAGTTGGGATTCTATGGATTTCTTGATATTCTTATATTTTGGCCTAGGTTCAGATAGCTAGCACTGTAGATTTTTTTTACATTGCTCTTACCATATTTACTGTATTTCACTCAGTCGGCTACTAATGTCTATTGGGTGCCTTTCACCAATACTCACCCCTACTTATTTGCATCTACTCATAGTGCAAGTCTAGGTACGAGCATTGGCCATTGATTTAGGGGATTTTGGATGCTTCAACAAACTTTGGTGAGCATCGATATCTTTAGATATTCTATAGTCTCTTTGTGTTCCCTAGGCCATCTTTTGTATTCAAACACTGGCCTTGTATATTGTAGTTTTTGCTTGTATATGTAGAAGATCATTTTGGTTTCTATTTGTGGCTATGTGTATATTCTTATTTCGGTTTTCAGTCTATAGTAGCTATGTATAGGTGATTTCCATGTTTTGGGTCGAATGTGATTGGTTTTCTGCTATGTTGCTAGTATGTGTTATGATTAGTGATTTAGGAAACGTATCGTGGGTTCAGGGTTGGCTTGACTGTAGGTGGTATCTAACAAGTACCATCATGACTTGAAAGATCAGGTCGTGATAGAGCCGTAGTATCCTTAGAAATGCCCTTTGGGGGGGGGGGTTAAACTTTGGCTGATGTGTGCCAGATTTCTAGATGAGTTATTGGTATAATTGCATATCCTTTCAGTAGTATATTGTTAAACTTGATAAAATTCCTCTTGTCAAATCACAATATTGTTGAAACTTACATCATGATTGAGTAAACTGGGTGAAATTAGTTTAACATGATATTGGAATATGACAATTAATGAAAAGTGGAACTTTTGAATTTTATAGAAGTTTTTGGTAATTAAGGAATTTTTGTAGAAAGGTGTCATCGACATGCATGATAATAAATTCCGTTTTATTTATAATAGATAAGCTGGAAGTATAATGTTGGGTGTCCCATACACTTATTTTGGGTTTACTCTATTTATATTTGAAGTTTAGGTAATTCTCGGTGCCTCGTAGATACTTTTTGGGTATTAAAATTTTTGTTGATGACTCATATGCTATTTCGGGCATCCCATGACTATTTTCCTCATTTTACTATTTTCATTATATATAATGATCGATTTGAATACCTTTGTGCTTTGTAAAAAATTTGGCATTATTACATTTCATGGTGTTTGGCTTTATTATCTTTGATTACTGGTGTTTTTCCCCGTACACCCCTTTCTTAATTAACATTTTCTCCTATGTTTACTTTTATTTAGTATATCACCCTGTTACATATATTATACTTTATCTCTTGGAGCACGATAGCATATAAAGCCATTTGGGTACCCTCATGCTTTGGTACTCATGGTGCACTTCTACATCATTTTGATGCAAATCCTAGTTCGATCTACCCTCAGTGCATGCCTCATTATTCAAAGTGTTCCCAACATCGGGATAATGGTGAGGTCCCGACGTCTAGAGACTTGTTGTAATCCTTCTTTTGTTCCTGATTGTATTTTATACTTTGGACAGTCAGACTTCGGTTATATGTGTATGTGTGTGTATATTACTAGGTTTGTATTTAGTGGCTTTTATTTTGGTGATACCAAATTCAGGTGGTTTCTAGTGTGAGTTTGTCTTGTAGTTACTTTTGGGTTTGTAGTATATTTTGTATCGCATTACATATCTCTACATGTCCCATTTTCTTGCTTATATTTATTCTTCTTTTGCATATTATTACTTTGTTATTTTATTTTTAGCTTTTGTAAATAAATTTCTTTCACAAAACTCTTGTATTTTCACTGTTAGCTTACCAACTCGAGGGTTTGTGAAGCCATCGTCATGATTCGAATTCGAGTCTTGACAAAGTGGTATAAAAGATTTGGTTAACCAGTCTCACCATTACAAGAGCAACTGTTTAGTAAATTACCACAAATTGGTATGATGACATCCATATCTAATCTTCAAGAGACTATAGGATATTATTAGACTTGAATTCATTATTCTTGATTCTAATAGTGATTTGGAAATAAATTTAGTATTTGAAATCTATATTTTCACTCTTTCTCAGATGGCATTAATGACAGATGTTGAGGGATGCATATGTGCTTTCATTTTTTAGAGAATCTGAGGGATGATTTCATAGCACTAGTCTAGGGATCGATTTCAGTTGCTACGTATCAGGCATGATTCCATGTGTTATCCCTACATGCAATTATGATTATACCAATAGAGGAGGAGCAGGGTCACATGTTTATCAGAAGGTTAGCTTGTCCCTTGAGATTGGCCACAGAGCAAATGACTGCATTTGAGTGCTCATTTTTGCAGGTAGTATGTGCCTTCATTTTGAGAAAGAGGTTGAGGGATGAGTTCATAGCACTATTCTAGGGATTGATGTCAGTTGTTGGGTACGAGGCTTGATTCCATGAGTGTCTGTACATGCAATTATGATTATACTGATAGAGGATGACACGGTTCACAGTTTTTTCAGAGTATTGTTTTGCTATGTTTTGAGCTATAAATCATGGATCTAATGTAAGATTTGAGGAGGGATTTTGATTTATATTGCCTGAGGGTATTGCGAGGTGTTGATTGATGGTTAAACAATGGATTTTCTAGCATGATTTTACTCTTGAATTTCATAAATTCACACTAGCATTACATACCCGCCAAGTGTTTGATAAAATGTCTTTTTAAGGAATCTTTAAGTTTGGATGATCTATTGGTTGAGTTATGATTGAAGTGACTCTATGGTGATTATGAGATTTCTAAAGATATGTTTAAATCATGAAAATGTTTATGATGTTGTAGGGCCGGATTAAGCCCTTTTTCTAAGTTTGTTCCTCTTGTGAGCCTTTGATGTTAATGTTAATGTAAAGAATAATGTTGATGATGACCCATTCTTATGATTGAAGCTAGGCTCAACATTTGAGGTCAATGATGTTAAGAGCCACTTGTGCCATGTCTATATGTTTATGGACAGTGATTAAAGTATGATTATATTATATATTCCGTTGGATTATACATAGCACCGAGTGGACTAGAGGCGAGTCCCCAAGTCCTAAAACTACGTGCCACCATAGGTAAAGAGATTAGAGGCGAATCCCCAATTCTCTAAGAGGCGAGTACCCTAAATATGAGGGTTTGTGGCGAGTACCCGAGTCCAGGCTTGAGGCGAGTACCCGAGTCCAAAAACTAGAGGCTAGTACCCAGGTCATCCAAGGCTTAGTGGATCCACTTAGTCATTAGGAGGTTTACCTAGGCAAGTAACTTCCCCCTTCCCTATGGTGTAGAGTCCACATCGGGATTCCGAGTTGTAGCTCGCTTTGTCTTATGTTATGTCAGTTGAAGTTTCTTCCCACACTTATGTATTTTGATCTATATGAGTTGAATAAATTGTAAGCATGTTTTACTTCACGCATCATTCGTACATGCCGTATTGTTATTATTATATTCATTGCTATTATGCATTTTGATTATGATGCCTATCTCTTATTGCATTGCATCCCACATACTTTGTACATTGAAATGTACTAATGAATACTCTATGCCTGCATGATGTTACCATGTAGGAACTAGAGCTAGTATTGGTTCTTCTTATGGCTAGACAGATTGTTCAAGTTATCCTTTGGTGAGTCCTCTATGCTGGGACAATGACTATTCTCTTATGTTATGTACTAAGACTCTATTTCGTTTATTGCATACTTATGACCATGAGGGTGAGCCAAGTTGCTTTGTCTTGGCCCCTGCTAAGTATCTATATTTAGAGGTGTTGTTAGACAAGTTATGTATTATGTTTAAGCTTTGACTCATCTATGTTATTTAAGTATTAAACTCTTTCTCTCTCCCTTAGTCACCTTTCCCCTTGTTCATGTTTGTTATGTTGTTTTATGTTGCTTCTGTGACCAAGGATGTGTAATGATATACTATGAGACTTGTTTGGGGTTCCTTCGGGTTTCCCATTCGCCGATCACGTCTACGCCCTAGTCTTGGATCATGGCACCTTTTATGAGCGAAACCTTCAATTAGCCCCAATCACTAACTTTGAACTCAAGCTCTCTTCTTCTCACTTTGACATAGGACTTTAGATTACTTGGGCTGTCTCATCCTTTCCCTAATCAACCTCACCTTCTCCATGCCCTCCATAATCAGGTTCGGATCTAACAAAGCCATTTCTCCTGCTTCAAACAACCCAATAGGGGACATACAATGTCTACCATATGGAGTCTCAAAAAGGAACCATATCAATGCTAGAATGATAGCTACTATACGTCTCATCCAGAACCCTCCTCCTCAAGCCGTCTACACTAGGCAACACAATCTACCTTAGTACCTAAGGGTACCATCTCACCCTTAGGAGAAAACCTCTACCTCGCCCCCATTTCACCATGACCTTCAATTCTAACAAGGAAGGATCAAGATATTGCTTTGCTCTTACCTCATCAACCAATGAAGATTTAGAACCATCAACAACAATAACACCACCATTGCCAACCTCTTCCAACCTAAGCCCCAATCGAGCCAACCAATGCACCTCCCTAGCCACCTCTTTATAACAACCATCATCATGAGCTAGGCTACCTATATACACCCTAGTCAAAGCATCCACCACAAGTTAGCCTTACCGGGATGATAATACACAGTCATATCATAATCCATAAGAAGTTCTAATCACCACCTTTGTCTCAAGATAAGATCCCTTTGGGTGAATGCAAATTGGAGACTCTAGTGAAAAGTAACCATACCAATATGCACCCTATACAACAATGATGCCAAATTCAAAGCAAAAGCCCCGGCGGCCAACTCAAGGTCATAGATAGGGTAATCCTTCTCATGTATCTCACATTATCTAAAACCATAGACTTCTACATAACTATCTTGCATCAATACACAACCCAAACCAATTCGAGCGACATCACAATACACAACAAACCCTTCCGGCAGAGACAAGATAGGAGCGGACACAAACTTAACCTTCCTTTGGGTCAACTTAGTCATGAAAGAAACAATATAAGAGAACCCATTCATAAACCTGCAATGGTAACCTGCTAATCCTAGGAAACTCATAATATCTAAGGGAGTCAAAGGTATAGGTCAATTTCTGCTCACATACATCTTCTTAAGATCAATCTTAATACCATCCTCCGATGCCACATGACCTAGGAAGGTAACCTTTTTTAACCATATTTCACACTTCACATACTTAGCATACAATTCCCCTTACCACAAGATCTGCAACACTACCCCCATATTGTTCACAAGCTCTAAATAATTCCATGCGTCATCAGTATAGGCCACCACAAGCATAATAAGGTAAGGACTAAAGTCCCTATTTATGAAACTCATAAACATAGTCAGTGCACAAGCCAACCAATCAACTCCAACACACTCAAGGGCTCACTCCTAACCCGAAAAGACACTCAGGAATATCACTTATCCTCACCATCACTTGGAAACAAAACTCAAAATGAAGATCAATCTTAGGGAAGTGGCTAACCTATTGTAGTAGACCAAATAGATCGACCATTCTTTACTATCATATTACAACCTTATGGGTTCTATACTCATTGGAATCACGATATGCAACTAGCCCAACCAACCCAAGACCTCCAATCCAACGAACTAAGTTCAACCAAAATCACAAGACAAGACTCTATGCAATAACTACATGGGGCAACCCTTAGAGATCAATCAAACCTTAAGGCAATAAATAGACTTACCCCTTCGCATCCACCTTACAAGTCCCTACTCACAGACGAATTTAATGGGGAATCAGAATATGACTCTACGGGCCCTAACTTCAATGGAGACTCATCACCAATGCAACTAATCCATCTCAAGCATAGTATCAAAATCCACCACACTAACCCAGAAGTCACAAGGAAAGACCTAAATGTAATATGAACAGGGGACAACACCTATAAACTTTCAAACAACAGTAAGATCATCAATGAGATAGACATCAAAGAGAGTTCGGGTCACTCATAGAACCCACTAGCAACCAAAAGAATAATGAAAGAAATAGTGGCATACTGCCCATCAATGCAAACACATTAAAGCCAAAGAAAATTTCAACACACCGGTAGCAATATCAGGAACCTTATGCCCTCCTTGAGCCTCTTGATCAACATAACTACCTTGATTTAAAGGTCGACCACCTTTACACTTCCTTCGAACATATGAAAAATCCACTAGCTTGTGGCCCACTTTACTACATCCATAACAAGTATTAGTCTTCCTCAAGCATGGGCCACTATGGTATTTCCCACACCATTGGGACATGGGATAAGTCATCCCACCATCACTTCCATTACTCTTAGTGCTCTTATGAGGACAATCCTTCCTCTTATGTCCCACTTTACCACAATTGAAGAAAGCATTACTGCCTTTGAAACATGGGCCTCTATTAGCCTTACCTCATGCTGGACACATAGCGTCACATTTATCCTTGAGACTTTGGAACTTTCCTTCAATATGGGCCCTCTTGGCCTCACCTACCTCTCCCCTTTCCAATTGACATCTCTGGGGCACTCACTTGTTGATCGAGGTGAGTTGCTTACTTTGTTGCCGCTTTTGACAATACCCATAGAGCATTAGGAACCTCCTCATTCATCCTAGCACTATCCTGAGTAGCTTAAGACATATCCTATAATATAACGGTTAGGGATTAGTGATAATCCCTAGGGGACCCAACTCCATCGCAATACATAGATCATGAAGAAGTGAAACATTTCCTAGAATGCCTCATAGCCTATTATTCATAGTTGTGACGTGCTTCACAACCATGAATAAAACTCTAATCGACGTTCTGTGTTGGACATCGAGGATCTAAAAATCTAGTGCTCTGAGACCATCATTGTCATGACTCAAGCCTAGGGCCTAGACATAACTGGATAAGAAGAACCCGAAGAAACCTCAAACAAGCCTCATATCATATTATTACATATCTATGGTCGCGGAAGCAATTAAAATGACAATAAAAGATAAACATAAGCAAGGGAAATTTTGGACTAAGGGTAAATTTCCATATCATAACATCAAGAAATGAGAGATTCAAGGATCATAGAATAAATACATATCATGTCCAACAAGACCTCTACTACATAGATAAGAGTGGGGGCCAAGACAAACAACTGGGCTCGCCCTCATAGTTAGTACATACATAAAAGAAGATAGTCGTAGAACATAATAAGAGATCATAAGCTTCATCCCCGAAAATAGAGGACTCACCAACAAGCTTGGTAGAAATCGCACTAGCCACATGTAGGAGGAGGATGATCAATCGGTGCTTCGGTCCCTACATGGTGATATCATGTAGGCATAGAGTATGCATTAGTACGTTTGAATATACTAAGTATGTAGGATGCAATGCAACAAGAGATAGGCATCATAGGAAAACTGCATAATCATAAGCAATAGATAGAATACTAACAATATGGCAGAATAAATGATGTTTGAAGTAAAACCATGATTATATAGAACATATTACGAGTGCAGGGAGTGACTATTATAGTTCAATCCAAGGACTATCACCTCTTTAGAGTGGTGTATGAGGTACAAACCCTTTTATGAGGTTGATGGAGTACAAACCCCCAAATTAGTTGATAGGTAAAAAAACCCCAACGTGGTTGATGGAGTATAAACCCCCTAACAAGTTGATGGAGTACAAACCCCCTAACAAGGTTAATGGGTACCAACCCCCAACAAGGTTACCCGGGCCTACCACCCTTTGAGCTAGGCGATCGAGGTACAAACCCTTCAACGGGTTATAAGGCTTACAACTCCCCGAGCATGGCTTGGTCATCCCTAAAACTATAGTGATAATATCATATACATACACACACACACACATACACTCCTCCCATCATCATATAGACATCTTAGCCACACATTCCTCTTATCAATATATACTCATCATATACACACATTCCTTTCACCATCATATAGTCATCATATATATATATCACTTTCATCATCATTTCATCATCATATAGACGTTTAACTCAAAATACATACATTGGACCTTCAATTCCTCCAGAAAACATAATCGGACATTTTATCAAACACTTAGAGGGTGTGTAGTGCTAGTGTAAAACCATGCAATACAAGAGTAAAATCATGCTAGAAAATTCAATGTAAAACCCTCAATAGACACTTCGTAACACCCTCATGCAATATACATCAAAACCCTTCAACATGTCTTACAATAGATCTTAGTTTCATCGCAAAACAATTGCATAATTCATAGACCCTAACATATTGTGCAGTGATTTTCATAATAAATAAGACCCATTTGAAAAATTAACTTTAAATCATGCAATTTAATGTAAAAGGAAGCTTGGGTATCATGGGTGAAAGGAACCCATAAAAGAAACCCACATACCTTAGCCTTTGGAGAGTCCTTGAAGAAGATTGGAGATGGAGACTTGAAGCTTGGTTGAATTCCTTAAGAGGGTTTTGGCTCTTGAGTTTTGGGAGAAATATAATACTAAGTGTTTGGGTGACTGTTGGGGAACGTTTTTGTATGATATGAGGGTGAACAATGGCTAAGTATAGGTATTTTCTCGTGTGGAAAGGATAACGACCAAAATTTAAAACTGGAATAAAAATATACAGGTGCACATTGCACCTGCAATGCGCTAACCTCACTGTAATTTGACACTTTGAAATTTGAAGTTGTGAATCATTCGCTCTAAATTTGAGATTAGACGTTTTTCCCATTAAATTTAACCCCTTGTATAAGAATATGAAGTCGATTTTTTGATATCACACATGGATTTTGAGATATATGCAAATTATGATTTCGGGCACTTTAAAGGAACATTTTCGGGCACTTTTGGGGTCATCTCAACTTAATAGAGCCACCATAAAGAACAATTACCCTTTACCAAGGATTGATGGCCTTTTTGATCAACTTCAAGGGGCTAGTCACTTTTGTAAAATTGATTTCAGTTTGGGTATCACCAAGTAAATATGAGGGAGTGTGACATTCCCAAGATGGCTTTCTCGACTAGGTATGGGCACTTTGAGTTTATGGTTATGTCTTTTAGGTTGACTAATGCACCAACTACATTTATCGATCTTATGAATAGGGTATTTAAACCCTACCTTGACTTGTTTGTGGTGTTTTTTATTGATAATATCTTGATTTATTCCCATAGTGAGAAGGAGTATCTAAATTTCTTGAGGGTGGTGTTGGGAATCTTGAGGGAGGAGAAGTTATATACTAAATATGAAAAATATGAGTTTTGGTTGAAAGAATTTGCTTTTCTAGGACATGTGGTGTCGGGTGATGGCATTAAGGTGGATCTAAAGAAAGCGGAGGTGATTAGGAATTGGCCTAGACCTCTTAGTACATTGGACATTAGACGTTTCTTAGGTTTGGTCGGTTATTACCGGAGGTTTGTGAATGGTTTCTCTTCTATTGCTTCTCCATGACTAAGTTTACCCAAAAGAAGGTGAAATTTGTATGGACCGATGAATGTGAAAAGAGTTTCCAAACTTTGAAAGATAAGCTTATCTCTACTCCTATCTTGTCACTATGGGAAGGGTTGGAAGGATTTATTGTATATTGTGATGCCTCAAGAATTGGTTTTGGGATCTATTTTGATGCAAATTGGTAAGGTGATAGCATATGACTCTAGACAACTTAAGGTCAAGATAAGAATTATCCCACCTATGATCTTCAATTAGCGGCCGTGGTATTTCCTTTGAAAATTTGGTGTCACTACTTATATAGGGTTCATGTTGATATGTTCACCGACCACAAGTGTCTCCAATATGTGTTCACCCAAAAAGATCTTAACTTGATAAAAAGAAGGTGGTTAGACCTTCTTAAGGATTATGATATGAGTGTACATCATCATCCCGGTAAAGCTAATATTGTGGTCGATGCTTTAAGTAGGGTGTCTATGGGTAGTCTAGCTCATGTTTATGATGGAGGCTAGAGATGTTCACCGGTTGGCTAGATTGGGGGTTATGTTAGATGAAGTTAATAATGGTGGTGTAGTAGTTGTTGATGGTTCTATGTCTTCCTTGATTGAGGAGGTAAAGGCAAAACAAGGTCTTGACCCCACCTTGCTAGTGTTGAAGGCCTTGGTGAGAGATGGTAAAGTGGAGGTTTTCTCCCAAGGGGGAGATGGTGGCCTTAGGTACCAAGGTAGATTGTGTGTGCCAAATGTGGATGATTTGAAAGAATTGATATCCTATTCCACTCATCCCGGTTCTACAAAGATGTATAGTTACTTGAGGGAGGTGTATTGGTGGGGTGGTATGAAGAGGGACATTACCAAATTCATAACCGGATGTCACAATTGCCAACAAGTGAAGTCTGATCATCAAAGGTTGGGTAGCCTAGCCCAAGATATAGAAATTCATACTTGGAACTGGGAAGAAGTCAACATGGATTTCGTGGTTGGGTTGCGTAAGACTAGGAAATATTTTGACTCTATTTGAGTTGTTGTGGATAGAGTGACAAAGTCGGCTCACTTCTTACCGGTCAAAACCACTTATGGTGCCGAAGATTAGCCAAGTTGTATATACATGATTTGGTTAGATTTCATGGGGTGCCCTTGTCTATTATTTCGATTGTGGTGATAAATTCACTTCTCACTTTTGGAGGTCCTTCCAAAGAGGTCTTGGTACCGAGAGGACTATCCAAAATCTTGAGGATATGCTTAGAGCTTATGTTTTGGAGTATAAGGGTAGTTGGGATGATCATCTCCCACTTATTGAATTTTCTCACAACAATAGCTACCACTTTAGCATTGGTATGGCTCTATTTAAAGCTCATTATGGTAGGCGGTGTAGATCCCTGGTTGGGTTGTTTTAAGTGGGGGAAATGGCTTTGATAGGTCCAAATTTGGTCATGGAACCTTTGGAGAAGGTGAGGTTGATAAGGGAGAGACTGAAAATAGCCCAAATTAGACAAAAGTCCAACTCCAGTGTGAGGAGAAGAGATCTTGAGTTTAAGGTGGGTGATTGGATATACTTGAAAGTCTCACTTACGAAGGGTTTGGTTCGATTTGTCAAGAAAGGGAAGTTAAGCCCAATATTTGTGGGTCCTTATAGAGTTTTGAGAAGGATTTGTAAGGTTGCTTATAAGTTGGCGTTCCCCATGGAGATGAATACGGTTCATTCGGTTTTTCATATATCCATGTTGAGAAAGTGCATGGGTAACCCAAGTACAATAGTGCCCTTGGATGTTATGGGTATATTAGAAAATAATTTGACTTATGAAGAGGTCTCGGTGGAGATCTTGGATAGACAAGTAAAGAGGTTGAGAAACAACGATGTAGCTTCCGTCAAGGTCCTTTGGAGGAACCAACAAGTTGAATGTGCCACATGGGAAGCCCAGGAGGACACAAGAAAATGATACCTATGCCTCTTCCACTCTACTCAAGCTGAAAGTACCAATTTAGGTCCACCATATGGTTTCAAGTCTTATGTTTCAGTCCTTATGTCAGTTTGCATGCATTCATGTTTATGTTGACAAGTTTATGGTGAACTTTGATATTCATGTTGAGATTTTTGAAAATGATGTTTAAATGCGTTTGTTGCATTCATGTCGGGCTAAAATCTTCATGATTACTTCTCACATAAAGTCCAGGACATTGAAAAGAGAGTGTCTCACTTTCCAATATGAAGACAATAATCATAAGACTAGATGGATCCACTAGCTAAATCAAGCCTTTACTAACAGGTGATATACTAAAGAGTCAAGCCTACACTAACAGGGACAGTTCTCCTCCTACAATGGCAAATAGTTCTAGAACAAAAAAGTTTCTAATAAAGGTCTCATACCTCTACGATCAAGTAAACCTCCATCTGTAGGTCCGCTCGGTCATTACTAAACTCCCAATGAAAATAACATGCTTAATCATAATCATCATCACTTTAATGACCGAAGGTCTTTTGCATAATTTATTTGTTGGCACTATATATGTCAGTTAAAGTGATTTAGAACATTTTTGATAAAACAAGGGTAGTGTCATAGTGGTCAAGGGATAGGGCGATTGGAATGAAACCTTAGACTAGGATATATGTCATGACTTAGGACTACCCCTTAGTCGAAATACAGTATTCAGAATCTCGATGACCCTAAGCAAACCACATGGCGTAGCAAAAGCATACTGAAGTTTAAATAATCATGAGCGGAAGTAATACATAAAATAGTCTAAATATCTCATAGCATAAAAGGAGAGGAAATCTAGTAACATCAACACAACAGAATATCTAATAACATGTCTGAAAGCATCTACTAGTCATAATCAAATTGCTAGGATAGTCCCTAACTAACTCTGAAGTCTGAAAATTGAAGTTTGAACATACACTAAACAAAAAAATAAATCGTCCTTGAAGAATCCAGACTCAACTACATGAACTGCTGATTTGATCAATCCTCACCACAGACCTTATATGAAGCGTCTGCATCTATGTTATTAAGCAATATAGGAAAAAAGTATGCAGTCAACACTATAGAATATACTAATTATAAAGAATATGCAATAACGTCACATAACTCACCGTGAGACTGAAATTGTAATAATGCAATGACCAAGCTAAACATGAAGTAAAACTTCTAATCTGATTTATGAAAGCATAAAACAAGGTCAATTCAATATTCTGTGAAAAACATGATCATGATGTAAGTCTCATGCAAGAGATACCATTAATCGACATAAACCATGTAAGTTATAACATGGAGCCCAGTCTACTACTCCTACACGATAAAGTGTATCTATAACACCCCACATTTTATGTGTACTAGTCCTATGCATATGAAACATGATATGGCTTGGTCAAATTAGCATCCATTTTTAAAAGTACTTGAATCTCAAACTAGAGGTGATATATATGTCTAACGCTTAAGAGGGTCGAGTGTATATAAGTTCTAAGTCAAATTGAAGAGATCACGACCTTAAAGAAAGTGAAAGAAATGAGACGCTTGTAGAACTTAGGAAGCTAGGAGATGAGTCACCTACTGGTTTAGCTTAAATTTGCTAGCTAGACGAAGATGAGGCCCGACGCTGAATCTGTCTAAGTCCGATAATGAATAAAGTCTGTGTTAAGGGTGTAAATTTATCCCATGTTTTAGTATCATCGATGGACAATATGTTCAACCCAACAAGAATAGAAAAAGGGCCTAAGTACATCACAACTTAATGATTTGGGCCCAAACTAAGCAAGGAGAAAGGGAAAAATGGGCAACCAAGACCCATTAATTTGCAACTCATTTAGGCCCAAGTGAAAAGGCCAAGCTACTGTATCACCACCTTGATAAAATAAGTATTACAATATAATAGTAAATCGTCCAAGTTCTTCTTCAAAAGGGGCTTATAAGCAGCTCACTTAAGTCACTTAACATTGAACAAAAGTCAGATTTTTTTCAATGTTTTCTCTCAACTCTTTCTTGACTTTACAAGCAGACACAAGAGACTTTTAGGGTTCTTGGAGAATTCATACACCTTAAAGGTAAAGGTAAGTAAAAATACTTGTGTATTTAGTATGGTGTTTCATGAAAAACAAGAGGCATAGGCTGGTTATACTGGTGCTAGAATTTTTGGACAGCATGTGTTCCAAAGATTGTTGTACACGTTTCTTGTCTATTTGGAGACTTTTCTCTTCTTGGTTGGCTTGATTATGAAGGTATGCTGTTGTTTTAATGAGATTTGGTTCCGTAATGATTTATCATGGTTGCTACACCATTTTCACCTTCCGCAAAAATGAGTTGTTGTATGATATAGTTATTGTGCTCCTAGTTGAAACTTGTGGGATGATAATTGGAGATTGTTGTTTCATGCTATACATATACTTTAGAACCATTTTTTGGACTGTTTTGGGACTATTTTTATGTATAAATATGGTGGGAATAGTTTGGTATAAGTTGGAACAAGTTTGGAATTATCGACGTCGAAATGTAGCGAAGGGACGTAAGGTTGTACTGCCTATTTATATGTTGTCTAGAATTGTTACATATTATACCTTGTGGACTATTGTGACACTGTTATGGCACTAAAACAAGTTTCACATGACACGTATATGAGAATGTGTATTAGAAAATACGATTAGAGATGGAAAGATTGAAAGAATACACTTGGGTTGATAATTGTATGCTTGTTGCCCCTGTGTTATTTTATTATAAGATTGCACTAACAAGATGTATATATTGGCTGCTAATAATAGTATTATCACCTACTATATTTCAGATAATTATTTGGAGGAAAGGAAGGTTATTTCGAGGTAATAGCGAGGTCATACAATGAGGTATGTAAGGCTACGTGATTTCATATTATTTGGCTTGAAACGTAGATCCCTCCTTGGCACATAAAGACACTTACCAACTCCAAACATAACTAATAACCATGTCTCCACTCTTTCACGTGTTCATATGCTCCCACATATAGTCATCTTCAAATCTGCATACATACTTAGGTACCAAGATATATGGATTCTTGTTGCTAAATAAAGTTCATGAGTTGTTTCATCTCCTACACATTTCATTATTTGTGTAACCTACTCTTTTCATTGTGGTATTATTTTGTATAGTTCTTTATATGTTACATGCTATACATATGGTCCTGCAGATCCAATATTATGACCACCAAAAGAATCATCTCAGAAGTAATTGAAACATAAAGTAAAGTAAGTTGTTTATTGATGGGTGGTATCCCTAGGGGTGGAAGAATCACCTAGCAGGGGCAAATCCCATTACAGGGGGTATCCTAGGGGTGAAAGTAAATCCTAGCATGGGTCGATCCTGATATTAATTTACCACTGATCAATTGGTCATTTGTATTACATGTTGTGCACGGATTATATAGTAAAGAAAGGTTAAAATAATAGAAAGTACATAAAATACATGACAACTAGTACAACCAAAGGTGGTCTCTTGTCCTTACACAGTGCATGATTTCATTTGAATTGTTACTTCACATACATTATTTCCTGCCTTACATATTTAGTACATTTTCTCATACTAATGTTCCTTACAGGGGATTTGCATTTCATGATACAGGTACATGCAATAGTAGATCTCCCTAATAGGAGTACAAGATATCCAACTGTTGTTACTGAGCTCTAAGTTGCTTCAGGGCTTTGTGTGTATGTCTAGAGCTTCTATTTTTGTATTGTATAGTTAGTCGAGGTGGGTCCTGTCCCAACCCTTATCAGATACTTTTTCTTATCTAGAGGCTTAGTAGACAATGTAAAGCAAAGTGTGGTCATGTATCGTACTTTAGACATTGTGGCTTCACTGGCCTAGTCATATGTATTTCCTTTTGGCTTTTATTACTGTCTACCTTCTTGAATGCGTGTTGAATTTGGGAACCTCTTATAATATGTGTAGAAAGTGAATTGATACAGGTTGGTTCTCCCGAGTCTTATCGGCAACAAGTGCCAGTCTGCTTTAGTGGGACTTTGGGCCTGATAGTATCTCACTTGCCATGGTGATGACCATCATCATAACCCGAGGGGGATCCACTATCTAAAGTTATGACTCAAATAAGGATGAAGAACTGAGCTATTTGAGACATGTAGGATCAAGAACTAAGCTAGGGAAGAGATAATAATCACTGGTAATTATGTCTAAGGATCTTGGTCCTCTATGAAATTTGTGACCACATCTTTACCTTCTTTAGCAATAGTATCTATAAATAGTAGTAAGCAAAATCTTTCATGTACAGAAGTAAGCAATAAGTAATATCTTCATTGTATTTGTTATATCTAGGGTGCTTATTTTTTGCCTGTTGAGTGCAATAGGTTTATTGGTTGACTCCAGGAGTTGGAAGGTTGTTTCTCCTTTGTGTGGACATGTGGACTACTCATTTGCATCAGCGATGCATCCAAATGGCCTAATGTTTACAACCTGAAACCAGGAAAAAATGTACGGAATATAGGATATTAGGAGTTCGTCCATATCTGTTACTGATTTGATAGGTAACCTTGGAGCTATTCAGTCAATCCGCTCTATGTCTGATGGTTAATTCATGGCTATGGTAGTGCCTACAGATTTGGTCCACATTTTTTATGTAAAAAGTAAATATAAGGTGGAGCAAGAAATTGATTTCTTCGGTGAGATATTAAGAGTGTCATTTAGTCCTGATACATAGTCCCTTATCATTCGTATGTGGAATCATATATTTAATAACCTCCTTAAGTTTGGACAGTGACACAAATATTCATACCTTGGTGAAATAATACGAGCACCTATGAAGGTAGAAGTGGATTATATTTAGGTTCAAATTTGTTGTATCATGTTGTTTTCTACCACGCTTGGTAAAGATTATCAGTTCTCTTAGGTATTATGCTTAGTATGGAATATATATGATTGGCTCGGGTACCATACCTGGTACATATTATCGGTTGGTTTAAGTAGCATGCTTTGCATGAAATACATGGTTGGATAGGGTACCATGCCAGTTACAAGTTCTATTATCGGTTGGCTCAGGTGTCGTGATCTGAGAATTCCCTAAACTATAACATGATACTCAGAATCTCGAAGGGCCCCAAGTGAACCATGTGACATGAGGAAATCATACTAAAATTAAAATGATCATAAAACGAAAAGTAAAAAATAAAACCAATAATGTTAACATAGAAGATATGTAAACATATGTCTAAAAGCTTCTACTAGTCATAAATGAGTTGCTAGGAAAGTCCTAGCTAGTTCCAAAATCTAATAACTAGAAGCGACAAAAGAGAAAGAGAATAAGTGTAATACCCCAAAAATTGAAAAGCCAGGATGAAGAAAATAACTGCAGAAAATTGTTGGCATAGAGTTCCACGTAGGGGATTCATTGAATGTATAAGAATATATGTTCCATGGAAGCCACCTGCAGAAGAATCTACAAAAGGAAAATTTTAAATCCGCACCACAAAAGGTCTCTCAGACCACGAAGAGTTCCACGGACCATAGTTCATCTATAGAACAAACTTCAGAGATGTGGGGTTTTGGGTCCAACAAGACAGAACAAATTATTGAGTCGTGATTGTTTCTAAGGTCTATAGAACACAACTACACTTGCGAAATACTTTATAAGCAAAGATTTACAAGGGGTTTTGATATGCTGCCAAAATACAACATTTTTCTTGCTTAAAACATGAAATATTGTATGTTCTCAATGCAATGTTAGTTGTTTTATGTATTTTTGTGCTATATTTACAGGATTACAAGTTCGGCCTTGATTTTGGAAAAACGTGTAGGAGTTGTTGGTTTTTGCTGCTATATGAGACCTTTTACGAGCCGTAGTTCATTCTACGGGTCGTGAAGTGGTTTTGTGAATAATTCCAGTGAGGGGATACTTTTTGAAGTTGATTTTACGAACATGCAGATGAGTCGTGGATGGTTTTACGAGTCATAGAAGATGGTTCGTGCCCTGAGGATCAGAGATTGGGACTTTCTGAAGTTTCATCAGACGAAACCCTGTTATGGGTCGTAAACCATTTTACGATTTGTAAAGGGGTGTCGTAGAGTTGAAATCCAAATTTCTAGCAGTTGTGTACAAGACCTAGATTATAGGCCGTGGAATGCAACACGCCCGTTAGCTCTTTCGTATGGCGTGCCACTAGTTCTCCTATTTTGTTTAGGACTTGTATTTTACTTATTATAAATAGATATTTTAGGCTAGTTTTCATAAGTTTTCACCTAGTACTCAGAGAACTCAGTAGTAGAAGATAAAAACTTGTGAGATCACATTGGAGAGTCTTTGAAAACAATTGTGTTTGCATTTCATCTTGAAGCTTGTGATTCTTATGGACGTTGGGTTTTCTTATTCTTAGTTCTATTGTGTAAGTTTTCAATTATGTTTTCTCAATCCATAATTCTTGCATCTACACAAAGCATAAGTAGCTAAATCCATAACTTGCGTTGTGGGAACCATGAAGAACTAACAAAGTAAAATCGGATATTTATAATTCTTGGAAGGTGTGTATGCATGTATTAATTAACTCTCTTCATTTTGAATATTTTCTACTGGTAGCCAACATTAGAACCCATCTAGTGTTACTGACTGGACCAAGGTGCTAATTAATAAGAAAAGAGATTAATCATCAGGATTCGATTGATGTATTCTCATCTAATCAACCAAATTGGGACAAGGGGCAGTTACACTGGGACTAATACGTACAAGTTAGTAATACACATTATGGAGAAGGGCCAAGTCACATAGTGAAATTCACCTAGGTCTCAGGTGGGATGGTTTGAGTTTGGAGAAATGGCTTTGATTGGCCCAATATTGGTTTTGGAGGCTATGGACAAAGTGAAGTTCATTAGGGAGAGGTTGAAGACGGCCCAGAGTTGCTAAAAGTCCTATTCAGATGTTACAAAGAGAGAGCTTGAGTTTCATATTGGTGGTCAGGTGTATGTAAAGGTTTTATCTATGAAGGGTATGATGCATCTCAGTAAAAAGGGCAAGCTAAGCCTCTAGTATGTAGGCCCTTATGAGATTGTGGAGCGAATTAGGAATATGCCTTATAAATTGTTGTTGCCTCTGTACTTGAGCTCTGTTCACCCAGTCTTCAATTTATGCATGTTGATAAAATTGGTTGGTGATCCTAGTACTATTTTACCCTTGGAACGTGTTGAGGTTGAGAACGTATCTTATGAGTAAATCCCGGTTCAGATTTTGGATAGGCAAGTGAAGCGGCTTCGTAACAAGGATGTGGCTTCGATCAAGGTGCTTTGGAGAAATCAAAATTTGGAGAGTATTACGTAGGAGGTGGAGTTGGACATGATGAAACAATACCCCATCTTTTTCAATCTACTCAAGCTTAAGGTACTAGGTTCTTCTTTTTTTTCCTCAAGTGGTCCTAACTCTTTCATTCTTGAGTCTCAAGTGTAACATGCAAACATATGCACGGAAATGATCTTTTATGATGTCTAAATGATTTGAATAAGTTTTGAAATGAGTTTTAATGGGTTTATGATTTTCAAGTGGTGGATTATGCATTATACCTTGTGTTTGGATGTTTTCTGTTCGAAGAAAAGCCTTCCAAGATTTGTTCTTGCACATTTAAGGACAAAAGTTCCCAAGAGGGAGATGATGTAAGGACCTAGACAATGTACAACCATGTTGGAGCCTTAAAGATTGATTTTTTGGAAGTTTTAAACCAAGGTGACGCTTCATGGGAGCTCTCACAGTCTGTGTGACGTCACACGGCCCGCATGAGCCTCCATAAAGTGGCCCTTGGCCTTGTGAAGGTGTTTGGCTCTTAAACATGGAGTTTCAATAAGACATGTCACACATGGATCCCTCATGACCCATGTGACAACACATGGACTGTGTGGTGGCCCTTGTTTGAAAATTCACAGTTTTGGGACCAAGTAAAGTCACACGGCCCCTACGAGCTGACATAGGCCATGAGGCCTCTTGTATGGCTTCCGAGTGAAACTTTTCTATGTGTTAAATCACCATCTCAGAACTCTGTCATTAAAATGTTTTTCTAAGGACGGGGACGGTTGTGTACATGGCCCGTGTGGCTTCACACGGCTCGTGTGACTCCCCATATAGATGATTTCGTCACAATATTTCTAAGTATGGGATTACTATTTCGGAATATCGTCAAGTGAATATTTTTCTAGGAGTTGGTTCATGGATGAGTATATGGTCCTTGTGATATGTCACGGACCGTACAACCTCCCTTGAAGTGATTACTTTCAATTTTTCAACTCATTTTATTAATGGATTTTCTGTAAATATGGTTTATTCTAAGAGTATTTTGTGAATTCGTGTGCTACCTAAAGATATCTTAATGACCTAAACTCCATTCCTATCATTCAAATTAATTCCTCTCATTTTGAATTCTGTCAAGTCTCCTTGAGAACTCTCTCAAAGGATCTTGTGAAGACAAAGCTTGGGAATCAATCGAAAAGTCATTTCTCAATAAATTTCTTCTTGAATCTTCTTTAATAGCTAAGGTATGTGGGTTTGATTTTTTGTGCATTTCAACCAAGAAGATCCAAACTCTTTTACACTCAATTTCATGGAATTTTGTTTTCTTTAAATATGGGTTTTAAGAATTATGATTTAGTAAATTCAATTGAAGTATGGGATATGCTTATTTGTTGATTTTAAGTTGATTTAAGCCCTAATACGATGAATTGTATTGAAGTTATGAATGTGCATGTCCCCTTTAAAGCTTGAATTGTGCAAGGGTAATCTATATTACAATTTAAATGTGAATTTTACATTTTTCTTTACTTGAATTTCATAATGTATTATTGATTAATGTTTGAATGTCTATTACCCATTCTCATCTCATTCATAGCATACGTATTCATGAACATTGGAATTTATGAAAATTATGAAGTGGAGTAAGCCCAATTATGCTAATGTAAATGATTTTGATAAGATTATGATTATGAAAAGAATGTGATCACATAAATGTCTATAATTATGTCTCTTTGAGCAATTTGGGGGCTTGCTGTCACGATCCAAGTCTAACGCCTAGACGTGACACATCGAATAGGGAACCCGAAGGAACCCCAGACAAGCCTCTTAACATATCAATCACATACCCTTGGTTGCGGAAGCATAATAACAACAACATGAGATGTAAATAAAGGGAACGAGACTAAGAAAAGTCTTTAATAGTCATAAAACCTTCAAGAGTCAAGATCATAGCATAAGTACATCACATGTTTCCAACAACACCTCTAACATAGATTGGAGTGGGGGCCAAGACACTTTCCAAGCTCACCCTCATAGTATCAAGTGTTCAACATAAAGAGACATCAAATAGTTAGAGTAGTATAGCTAGTGTCCCCGGACTTAAGAATTCACCAAAGTTATCTTTCGAAATACCAAAACTAGCCACGTAGAAAATGATCGAGAGCTACTCTGGTTCCTACATGGTAACATCATATAGGCATAGAGTATGCGTTAATTTGTTTGAATGTACTAAGTATGTAAGATAAAATGTAACACGACATAATCCAACATAGTCAAAATGCATAATCATAAGTAATGGATAAGTATAATATATATGGGGAATGCATAATCAATGCTTGAAGTGAAACATGCTTATAAGTCATATAACTTGCAAATATAGATTACAGGTATGGGAAGAGACAATAACCAACATAGACCATGCAAACTATTAGTTGGAATCTAAGACGTATCATCCCCTTGGTGAGGTGATTAAGTTATCCATCCCTCAACATGGTGGTATGGGCAAGTCACCCCCCAAAATGGTGGTCGAGATGTCCATCCCTTAACATGGTGGTACGTGCATGTCACCCCCCAACAAGGTGGTCAAGGTATCCACCCTTCAACATGGTAGGTTAATTCTCCAAAATAGGGGTACCCCTAAGGCGAAGAATTATGTTATATGATATTACTTGAAAATCTTATTTAAAATGGAGGTGCCTGTAAGGTGAAGTATAGTTTACCTCTGCCAAGTAGACCACCTCTTTATTGGTGAGGGGATTTTATTGGGGTTCCAAGTAATATCTCGTTTGGTCTTACTCTTGTCAGTTGAGGTTACATCCCCCACTATATGAGCATTATTACATTTCATGCCATCATGAGTTTCATGGCATATTGTTATACTACCCTTCTTTGGATACATACCTCTTTCTATATTATGTGTCTTTGTCATCTAACATTAAAATGCAGGTTGGTAAGTCATGTGCATTGCATGCCCTCATACTTCGTACATTTCAAACATACTTATGCATACTTTTGCCTACATAATTCCACCATGTACAGAACAAGGAGTACATTCATCCACCGTATGTCGTCTAGTTCAAATCTCAAATTTTGCTTGTTGTGGTAATCCTATCATCCAAGGACAAACCAACATTCCTCTACCTATGGTGCTTTACTTATTTTATTCACTTTGAGTGTGAGCTCGAGGTATGTCTTCGCCCCTGACCTATCTTATTATTAGGCATAGTTGGACATCTTGTAAACTCCTTTACGTTTATACGCTAAGTGTTGTGATTGGAGGTTATGTTATGGCTTGGCTATCTATTGAATATCATTATGTGATTTGGTTATGAGCGTTATCATATACCTATAAGATATGATGTGAAAGATCCTAAGTCCTAAATTGCCCCCATAGAGTGAGTCATACATACCCGCCCCTTAGTATATATGTGCTACGTGCTTTATGAATTCATGTTCTTCCCATTCCCTATGGCATCCCCACAGCGTGAATCCTATTCTCCCGTCCCTTAGAAACTAAGTGTTTACCTTTCAATTATGCTTTCGAACCGATAATGTGAGTATGAATACTTTGAGGCTTGCTTAGAAACTCTCGGGTTCCCATTCACCATGTCACTCCTAGGCCTTAGGTCTGGGTCATGACAATACTCATATGTAGAAACCTAGAATTTTATTTATTCTATTTCTTACTATTATTTTTGAGATATGTAGAGGACTGTTGGAAAAATAATTCTAGAATCTCAAAAGGAAGTATCATATTATTATCTATATTTATTCTATTAGATGAGCCTTAATATCCTTTTTAATTATTCTATGAATTATCATTAAAGATAGCCAATTAAATGGTTTTTGACCAAAACTTTATTTTCCTCAATTTCCCAAATGGATAGTCTTCAATATATTTGATGACATTCATTCTCATACCTTAAACTGTTGTTATTGAGAAATTAGTAGTCTCTCTTTCTTTTGGTTATACGTACTTATATTTATGTGTTCTTATATAAAGCATAGTGGAATAAAATCTTAGAGAATATCTTTATCTTTTTCTTCTTTGTTGGGTTTATACTATTAAATATTTTTTAGACTATGGCTCCTAGTTTTGTACTAGAAGAGCTTGTTGAATCTTGGGGGATACACCCATACCGGGTGAAATATCCTTAAGGACAGTGTCTTTTGACATGTCTCTAGCTACATGAAGTTGCTACATGTTTTCGTGAAGATGTTCGTGATGAAGTGTTCGTGTTCGTGTTTGTGATGATATTCGTGGTCGTGAAGAAGAAGTATATTCCGTAAGAATTTACAACAACCGCAACTCAAATGACATGCATTTTCAAATGAAATGCAAGAGATTACAATTAGTATTGGAACAATCAACTAATAAACATCCGATTAGAAACAAAAATTGTGGCATTTGCTTGGTTGGAATTATGGCTGAGCAATGACGATGATAGACACAACTTGAATGTACTCCACATTTGTCTATATGGCTTCTTCTCAAATATGTTATGTGTTATTGTATAAATATAACAATATGCACACTCAATATGTGTATTACTATGTGAGATGGCTTGTCTCCATTTTTGAAGTTTGAGCGAAGAGAGTTATGTACAGTATAAGGTTAATTGTGACATTTTGTATGATAAGTAGCAGGTAAAACATGACACTTTACTCAGTACTCATTTGGCAATAGACTTTGGAATCTTATTTTTGAAACATTTCCCCCCAAAAATCTGATTAAAGTTGTTTAGTTCTATAGATATTAAATTTCAATTGCTAAAATTAATTATGCTCTCAATCACTAAATTTTTTTTTATCTTTCAAAAGTAACTCAATTTTGGGAATTGACCTCCATAGTCATTTTGCTTTATTCTATCTTCAATAGTTACTCAACTTTGTCAAGTTAGTTTTAATGGTCAATATTTTCGAAGTATAATTTTTCCGTACATCAAAACTATAAGTTTGTAAAAAAAAAGTACTTTAAATTTTGATATTAATGTTTTGATTATTAAATTCTCAATTAATTTATTTTCTTATTTTCTAATTTTTTTAATTTTTCTTGTTATTCTTCATTATTCAAATTTTATATGGTGTTGTCTTGAATACAAGTAGTTTAGATATGTTACGCGATACTCAAATAATCCTTTTTAAGTCAAATTATTCCATAGATGTAATAACCTGGTTGGTCATTTTTGGCTTATCTATGAAAATTACTGCTTTATCCTTCCGTTGGTTGCTTCGAGCCTATTTGGAACTATGTGTGTTGGTGGAATTGAAATCCTGAATTTTAAAAGTTGAAAATATGAGTCATGGTACTTTTAGAAGCTTAAGCTATTAAAAAAGTGAGTTTTTATGCTACTCTATGTTTTGAGTATCATATCATAGATCTGTGGATTCCATTAATTCTGAAACATCAAAACTAGTCTATGAGAAGTTATTGAACTGAATTCGGAGTTAAAATGAGGTTTTAAGGCCCAAAGTCGCATTTTTAGTTATTTTCGAAACCAAAGTTTGACTTTGATCAACATTCGGAGTTTGAAAGCTCGGATTGAAATTTTGACAATTCCAATAGTTTCAGATGGTGAAACTAACACTAGAGATGGTTCCATCAAAATATTTGAGTTGTCGAGGGAAGTTTTGGTATTATGAGTTTTAAACTAATTTATTTGACTTGCATTAGTAAATGTGTCATAGAGACCTCGAAATAGAATTCTGATTATTCCGGTGAGTTTGAATCATTGTTCCTGGTATGGATACATATAAAGTTTGTGAAATTCTAATTTCGAATGAGTTTCGAGTGCCTATTCTGAGATTTCGTTGTTGGTTAATTTCAGCTGGTGCAGTTTTCTAGTCCAGCCCATATTATTACTATGCGTTCGCGCCCTGGGTTCTGCATTCATGGAGGAGCACCTAATACTTATTAGCGTTCGCTGACAAGGGATCTGCATTCGTGGAGCATTGTTGGACCCTCACCCTTCACGTTCGCAGGATCCCACCATTGTTTGTAGAGTACATTTTACCTGATCAGTTTTAAAACCTGAGAATCACTATTTTTATTCTATTTTCGAACTAATCAAGTTTTTTGGATAATTTTGAGGAGGTTTTTTTGTAGATTTAACCTGGGTAAGTGTTTCTAACACTAATTTAAGTATTTTCTATGAGTTTTATCTTGGTTTTCACTTAAATTTCATGATATTGAATGTCCAAAATTGGAGATTTTTGGTATTTGATTTTAAAACTTCAAAGTTTGATTTCTCCATCAATTTTAACTCGATCTCTATGGGATTTTCACCCATGGACTCCATTATTCATGTAGAGCCTAATTTTAAAGTCAATTTTCAAATTCGAAAACTTTGAAGTTTAACCCTAATTTTAACCATTTTGCCCGTAACCCTAATTCATGCCAATATGGGTCTCAAAATGCACCTTTTGATTTGTAGTACCTATTTTTAATAGTGATTGATTGATTCGAGGATCGTTTGGAGATGTGAGTTGATTGAAAGCTTTTTCGAGTATGGCTTCGACATCGAGGTAGATTTGACTAATCTCTTTTGAGACTAGATTTGAGTTATTGAGCATATTCATGTGATAATTGTGAGATGTAGATTGAATTATGAGCCTATGACATGATATAATTGGATTTGATAGGAATACAATATCGGTTATATTGCATATTGAGTAAATGACAATTGTATTGACTAATTGAGATGAGGTCATGTGATTTGAGATAATTTGGATCTTATTAAGATATTATGAGACTTGAGATAGTTTTTGGATAATATTATGACTAATTGATGGTTAGTGTAATAACTTTAAGAGTTAAGAGCCTATTTGGGGTTCTTGTGGAGCTTTTTCATTGACAGCTTGGCTATTAGTGAGCTAGTAATGAGATAGGAAAACGATGGCCTTGTGGTAATAGTTGATATATATGGTATAGTTCATTTGATATGACGACTATTGTACATATTCCATCTTGACTAGATGCATTGCTATGCACATATCTCTTACTTGAGTAGTTATATTGGTATACACATATCTTATACTGGATTGGGTGCATTGATATGCACAGATCTTATTCCTGATTGGATTGCAGTAATATGAACGCAGTCATGTGTTTGCATTTATATGCACACATTTTATACATGACTATTTGCATTAGTGTGCACTTATCTTATACATGACTGGTTGTCTTGTTATGCATGCATCTCATTACATTTGCACCATTTGAGATATTATGGTATATATTGAGATAGTTGGTTATGGCTTGCGACACCTCAAGCACTTCATTATGAGGCATGCGACACCTAGAGATACTTCTGATTATGGGCCTATGAAGCCCTGAAATATTTGAGTACATGGGTTGCGACGCTCCTGGATTCTATTTTGTAGTTTTGGCTCGATAGATGTGTAAATCTGCCCTACGATAATCGTGATTTCACCTCATACATGGTGTGCAATTCCATTACATTTATCATAGCATTGCATTGCATCATTTAATTAGTTCACCTTTTGTACTTGCTATTATTCATGATCATATTGTATTGTGCACTAACCCATTTGATGCAGGTGATAAGATTCTTCGTTATTACATACTTGCTTCGATTTCTCTATATCCAGTCGGTTGGACCTACTGGGTACATTTCAGTGTACTCACCCCTACTTTGTTCCTCCCTGCAGATTGAGCACAAGGACCCGCATGGAGTAGTTGGTCACTCTAGTTGAGCTTTTCCGCTTCTATCCACATCTTATTGGTGAGGCTCAGACTTAGAGTCGTCGTGGATCCTTATGATTCTCTTTATTGCTTCATTTCAGACTTTGCATCAGATGTTATGAGACAATTTTATATCTTATTTTGAGACAGTTGTATTTATCCTTCCATACTATTTAGATACTTTTGAACTCATGACTCTGGGTTTTGGGATTGTTTATGCTATATTGCTATTATTTTCGTGTCACTTTATTTTCTATAGTTGCGATCCGATTTTGGGTAGTGACAATAGAGTCCTTTATTTTATATATAAAAGGAATAACTACCTAATTACACTCCTTTGTTTATTATATTTTTCATTATTTCCACATATTCTCAAAAATATCAAAAATCCCCTTTTTTCCGTTCGGATTCATTAATTCAGTAATTTGAATATATTAATTTTATAATTCAAATACATTAATTTTTATTCTTAAATTATCTCTATGATCAAAGTGTCATGCGTTAAAGGTTTCCAGCTGATACTTAAAAATCCTAATTTTTCTATCCAAAAAGGAGTTACTGTATTCGGATTACTAGATTAATGTATCCAAATTGACATATTTTCAAGGAATTTATGTAAATTGAAAAAGGGAGAAAAAAATAATAAGTAACTCTTTACACTATGTCATTTACCTAAATCCTACTAAATTAGAAAATCCACAAGGGCCTGATCCAACCCAATCCCAACACCATCACAAATAGGAAATTAAAAAAATATGTGCAAATTTGACCTAAAATGTCTAGACCGCAAAAGGGGAAACAGGATTAACTCATCTCCTTCGTGAAAGCTCAAAGGAAATAGCCTTGAAAATTCTCTGTCTGTTGCGAAAACGACGTGAAGAGACATCAAAAACTTCATTTTAAGCATACAAGTCTACTCCAGAGCCTAAAGTTTGCTGAGCTTAAGTTGTTTTCACATAAGACATTCAAATTTTCATGAATTTCAAGAAAACAAGCTTATCGAAGACGTCTTCATCCAAATAAAGACAGATCTAGTGAGTTCAACAGATGATTGTGAATTTTTTTTTTTTTGCCCTTTAATCATCCTAACGGTGATGAATTTTCAACTTCTTCTCCCTTGAGAATCTTGGCCCAAAGCTCCCACTGGAAGCATGCTATTTGAATAGCTCTTTATTGGAGTTTTCTAACAAGGTAAGTATTCTAAAATAATAAGATATGTATTTAGTGAAATTCTTTGATAGTTACCACATTTTCATTATGCTTCACATAGAGGAAAGTAACGTTTCTCAAAATAATTATACAGATTCATTATTTTTCATTTAAATTTAAAATTTATACTTAAAAGATAATTTTTTTCTCACTACAATCATGTGATACTTTTCTAAATTGCTAACTTAAAAATTTCTCTTTTACCCATAATAAAATGATTTCCAACAATACAAATATTTAAGAAATATTTAGACCATAAGTTCCAAATATTTTCCTTTTATTCTTAAACACCGTGTTAAGTCAAACTGTATGGCTCTGGACTCTATTCCTAGCTTCATTCATGCATTTATACTCAAATCATATCTATAGTTCTTTTTTGTATATAGAAGGTTTGAAAACATACTTTAAAGAAATAAAGTTGACAAAAATAATCAGTAATGCAAGATATATAAGAATAGATTTTTCATCATGTAATTTTTAAGAAACTAACTCATGTAGAGTCAATATCTTCACCTTTTAATCTAATTCAATCCAAGGGGGCACATACAAGAGCAATCCCATGCTTTAGGATTGCCTTAAGTCTGTTGCACACTCTCATCAAGTTCAAGTTAAACCCAAAGTCACAACATATTACCATAGGATGACGTAATGATCTAGTTGGTCAGTTTTGGCATTATCTGTGAAATTCACTGAACTATTTGAATGGTTAGAACTGAAATTCTGAGTTTCAAAAATTAAAAATATGAGTTTTGGTCTTTTTAAAATCTTAAGTTGTTAAAAAGTGAGTTTTTGTGTCATTTGAGTTTTGGAGGTTGGATCAGGAATCCGTCGATTCCATTATCCCCTAAATGGCGAAATTGAACTATAAGAAGTTGCAGAACTGAATTTTGAAGTGAAAATGAGACTTTTAGGTCTAAAGTTGTTATTTTAAGGTCTAAAGTTTTGATTTTAGTTATTTTTTGAACCAAAGTTTGACTTTGATCAATATTCAGAGTTCGGAGGCTCGGATCAGAATTCTAAAAGTTCTGGATAGTGAAACTAACAGTAAAAATGGTCTCATCATAATTTTTAGAGTTCCCAAGGGTAATTTTAGTATTTTGATGCCTTAAACTAGTTCTATTGATTTGAATCGGTACATGTGGTGAGAAGGCCCTAAAACTGATTTCTTATGATTCTGTTGAGTCCGAGTCGTTGTTTCTAGTATAGGTATATAAAGTTTGTGAAAGTCTATGTTCGGATGAGTTTCAGCGGTCACTCTCTCTTTCCGCATTCGTAGAGAACCTCTCGTTCATGGAGGTCTTGGGAGTTAACACTCCACGATTCCAGGATAGGCTCCGCATTTGCAGAGAACTTTACATACATACCTGAAGAATTTTTAATTCAAAAAATACCATTTTTAATACATTTTCAAACATCTAAGCCTTTTGGGATGATTTTGAAGAAGGGTTTTCAAAGATCTGTGTTGGATAAGTGTTTCTAACCCTAAACTATGCATTTTCTATGGGTTTTATCTTTATTTTAGCTTTGATTTCATGAATCTAGTCATTCAAAAATTAGGGGTTTTTGGACTAAATTTTTCAAACTTTAATCGTTGATTTTCACTCAATGTAAGGTTGATTTTAATAGGATTTTTGCCCATGAATTCTATTTTTCGGGTAGAACATGATCCCAAAATCAATTTCCAGATTTGAGGTTTTTGAATTTTTGTCCTAATTCTAACTATTTTATCCCTAAGCCTAAACTATGCCAATAGAGGTATCAAAGTGCTTGTCTTGGTGAGTAGAAACTATTATTGATAGTGGTTGATCCAATTGGAGGCTCGATTTGAGGATGTAATTTGATTGAAAGCTTGTCCAAGTGCGGTATCAGCATTGAGGTATGTTCGGCTAACCTTTCATGACTGGATTTTGAGTTATTAATCTAGCCGTGTGACAATTTTGAGATTTAGATGGATAATTGTGCAATTGAGCTGTTGTGTTGAAATGATAATGGAAAGTGATTCCGATTGAGCTGAATTATGGTAAAATATTGATCCTATTGAATTACGATTAATTGATGAGGACTTGGGATCGAATGTGACTAAATGAGTCTTGTAAGGTAAATTGCGATAAGGTTCCGTATCGTTGATATACTTGGATTGTTGGATCGAGATGGATTGGTATCATTGTTATACTTGCTTATTTGAGATGGTTAGGTCCATAATATTGATATTCTGACATACTTAGGATGAGTTAGGTCCGATATGGTTGACATTCTTAATTATTGTTATAATTATGATGATGGCTTGGGTATTAGTTGCAACATTTGATATTATTCCTTAGGTGAAAATGATTTGTATAAGCTTCATGCCTTAGTATCTCTATTGTGGTGCTATTTACATGCATCATTGAGTTGCACTGTTGATTTATATCTTTCATGTGTGGCTTGTGACATCCCTCGAAATGAGTAGGAGGCAAGGGCATTATAATTCACGTTATAGCCACCCCCTTGAACCAGGCAGGAGGTAAGGGTGAGACTTATACTTCTCACACCTTGACCAAGAGCAGGTGGCAAAGACTTTGCGTCATATTATTACTTGACCACGGAAGGTGGCAAGATTGTGGCATACTGATATTACTTTACCACGGATAGGTGACAAGGCTTTGAAACCCCTGGAATTTGGCATGCTTAGTTATGCATTATGCTTCTCATTATGGTCATATGACATTATGGGTCCTTGAGGACATTTTAGCTCATTACTGTGCCATATATCACTTTGTTTTAACCTTTTTAGATGTGGGTTTAGGGTTCTTCATTATTACATACTTGTTTGATTCGGTTGAACCTATTGGATACATTTCGGTGTACTCACCTCTACATGGTTTCTTCCCTGTAGATCATGCACAGGGTACAAGATAGGGTAGTTGATCCTTTCATCCGAGTGCTATCATTACCATCCAGATCTCAGTGGTAAGGCTCAGACTATGAGTCGTCGTATATCTTTGGAGTTTCTTTTATTTCTTGTTTCTCAGGCCATATATCAGATATTTATGAGACAGTGTTGTATTTTCTTTGAGACAGTTGTATTTACCTTCTATATCGTTTAGATGCTCTTGTACTCATGACTCCAAGTTTTGGGAGATTTCTTATGTCTTATGAGTTTGATTCTGCTTTATTTATCTTTCTTTAGTTGCGATTTGTTTTGGGTCGTTACAGATTACCACACTCATGAAAATCTATCCTGCGCAGTTTCTATTCTATACCTTTGAAAGGACTTTCACTTAAAGGATGTTATTCCTTCTCACTACTCTAATACACCAACTCAAACCCCTTACCCAAAAGTCCTCAATAGCCTTCTAAGGTCACTTATATTAGGATCATCACACATTCAAGCCTACTATTCTAACAACTATATGGCCACTTTGAGGTTAACATCACTTAATAATCTTCAAGCCTACTAAGCACCTCTGCACCCACAATCGCATCAACTTTTACCGGGAGATACACTTGTGTTCTCTTACTACTCTTTCAAGAAATTAACTCATGTAGACTCAATACCTTCACCTTTAATCTATCTATATGAAGGGGGCACATGGAGGAGTAATTTCATGCTGTAGGTTAGCCTTACATACCTGGAAGAGAAAAATCTCTTGAAGAAACCTTTGATTTGCACTTGAAGATAAAGAACCCTAGCCTCTTCTTAGGGAGAACTTTGAACGCTAACTTTTAATGTTTTCAGGGATTTATGCCTTAATTGGAAGTTATTAGGTTATATGATAGGCTTAAGGAAGTTAACTAGCGGTAAAAGGTCGAAAATATTCTTTTGAGAAAGTCAAATATTCTTCAAACTTTAAAACATTGACCTTTTCATGAGTTTTGTCGGCCAAAATGACGGTCTTGGGATCCCATCCTCAAACCATTTGGTGTACACTGAATGGGGAACTTGGATCACCCTTTTTGACATTTTCCAACCTTTCTCGTAGTGTTTTGATGGTCTAAATTGTTAGATTGCTGAAATTTACAGATTCGGCAGGCTTCAGTAAAATGATAATATTTTACTATGAACTCCGACCAATGAGAAGTCAGATGTGTTGTAATGATAATCCAAAGATCTTCAATTTGATATATTATTGGTCAACTAACTCATTATATTCTGAGAGATATAGCCATTTGAAGTTAACTCTTCTATGAAATAATACCAAAACATTGAAATATTTTGAACTTATCTTGACCCTGGGTATCCCCCGTGAGCTCAAATCACATTCAACACACTTCAAATACTTAGGAAAGAACATTATCATACCTTCAAAGCCTGGAAGTTATTGGATCACCCAATTTCGTAGAATTCCATATCGAAACTCAATCTGTAAGGAAGGTTCATCTCAACTTCGTGTAAAAGGATTTTTATGACCTTAATTCATCTCAAATCTATCATCTCACTATAGAATACACTTTAATACCTATATTCATGATTAGAATCACTCGGTATAATCCTATACATAGAAGAGAGAATTTCAAATCTTAGCTTAGGAATTTCTAAGGTGTTACAGTTAGGAAGAGTTAAGGTCACCAGAACGTCCCCACAAGAATTTCACAGCCAACAAAACTAGAATCATGAAAACTTGTCAAGAATTTTTCTCCAATGCTTAGAAATACCAAGTATCAAAATGACTTGGTTGTTAAAATGGGACTAATATAATTTCAGTACCCAACAATTTTGACCCTCACGAATGAGGGTACCCTTCGCGAATGCGGAAGTCTGGGTCACTGACTCTCCATGATCATATCATGAGGCCGACGAATATGGAGGTCTAGATCATTGCTATTCCATGATCACAACGAACCTTGGGCAAATGGCAAGAGTTTCCTAACCATAACTCCAAGATTTGGCTTAGGTTCGATAAACATGGAGAAGAAAAATTGGTTGCCCAGCAACTAAGCATAAAATATTTCACCAAGTGTGAAATTTCTCTTGATGGGGTTTTGCAATTCATTCAAAATTCAAATAAACATTGCTACCCAACTCAAAATGGCAATCTAGACTTAATGAAATTGTTGAATTTTTCAACGGATGTTATTTCGTCGAAACGTTGACCAAGGTTAACACTTTCAATAATTAAACCTTAAAAATGCATAAAGGCCAAAAACGCAGTCCGAGCACCTCGAGAATAGAACTAAAGGACACTTTAGATCAAATTTGACATTCCAAAGCTAACTGAACTAACAAATTTTTCATCCGAGTACATTTACCCAAAATATTGACCAAAGTCAAACTTGGACAAAATCTTTGAAACTAAAATGCCTTTTGGCACAAACTCAAATGAAGGCCACAAATCCCAAATGAGACTTCCTCCTAGAATAACTGGGAACTTCTAGAGCTGATTAAACTATCAAAATTTTCATACAAGGATCTAATCTTCAGATGTCGTCTGAAGTCAATCCTTTCCAACATAAAATCTTCAAAAAGAGAAAAACTTGCACCACACTCACCCAACAACTTTAGGAAGCATGCCACCCATTCAAACACCAAACAAGAACCATAAAGGAGCTGTGAAGAGAGATATAATGGTAAAATCATGCAAAAGTATAGAAATGACCTTCGATATCATTACAACATCAACTACTAAAGGGACTTTCGTCCTCAAAAGCCATGAACAAGGGAAATACCTGAGGGCTAAAAAGGTGAAGATATCGAGTCTGCATATCTTGCTCAGTCTCTCATGTAGCCTCCTCGATTGGGTAGTGTCTCCATTGAACCTTCACCAATAGAATCTCCTTGGACCTCAGCCTTTTAACCTTCCGGTATAATATGTCCACATAATCTTTTTCAAATGGTAAAGACTCACCAAGCGAGATTGCATCTCCCTAGAGCAAGTGAGACTCATCTTGAACATACCGCTGCAACATAGAGACATGAAATACACGATGAACATTAGAAAGAGCTGGGGGCAAGGCTAACTCATAGAACACCTCTCTAATCCAACTCAAAATCTCAAAAGGTCTAGTAAATTGGGGACTAAGCTTACCCGTCCTCTTGAATCTCATCCCGCGTGTCATAGGCGACATACATAGAAATACTTGATCGCCAACCATACACTCCAATAGTCTAACCGTTTGATTAGCAAAACTCTTTAGCCTACTTTAGGCGATAAAAAGTCTCTTCTAGATCACATGAAACCTATCCATCAATTAACCAAGAAAGTAAGTACCCCATGGTGACACTTTTAAAGTATCAAATCAACCCTATCACGATCCAAAATATGGGTGTGATGGTAATTGTAAGACCCCACTCATACTGATAGGAGATATGAAAGAAGTAAGCTTTAAAAATTTAAATTGTTAGTGTTCACGAAGGAGGTTTGCAGCTCGTAAAATTATGTACATTCCTTGAATTGGGTTCGTAGAACCAGACAGACTTGATCAAATTCGGAAACTTTCTGAAGTTCGATCTACGACTTATCAGATGACCGGTAAAGTCCTCTATAAGTCGTAGATGGTCCCATAGAATGAGAATAACAAAAGGGGTCTCTGAAGTTTGGAAAAAGGCCATCAGACAAAACCCCAACTATGGCCTGTAGAAAGTTCTATGACCCGTAAATGGGGTTTTGTAGACCAGTTTGGATAAGATTTTAATAGGGGTAAATTTGACCTTTCTTTCTTTTCTATGTCCAAGCTACATCATTTTGACCCCAGTTATGTCCCTTATTAGCTTATACAACCCTAATTCATCTCATTCCTCCTCACTCCAAAAACACTTTAAGCCTCAAAACTCTCTCAAGATTTTCAAGGCATTCAAGAAAAGAGTGCAAGCTAGGGTTTCGAATGTTCCATCTCCAAATCAGGTTTCCTCCACTATTATCACACCAAGGTATATGGTTTTGACTGTGGGAACCTTCCTTCCAACAAGTCCAACCAATCTTCTTCTCAAACGATTATTTTATGGGTATTTATGAACTTTTGTTTATAGTGATAGTATTACATATTGTACACATGATTTCTGTTTTGTTTCTTCAAGTAATGATTTTATTATGCTAAAATATTGTTGGGGTTTGATATTATGATGGATTTTATGATACCAAAGTCCTGTACTCTATGATGCTATGAAAAGCTATGGAAGAACTTGTGGATTTTAATGGATTTTGTGATACTCAAAACAAGGGTTTATTATAATGATGGTGGGTTTATTTAAGTAACTTTAAAATGAGTTGGTTTTACTCCTCTCTTGTCTCAAACTCTTGACATGCTTGATTTTAAGTACATGTGCACATACCCACTGATATGCTGCCAAATTACAACACTTTTGATGCTTAAAACTTAGGATTTTGTGTGTTCTTAATGCGATGTTTGTGGGTTTCATGTATATTTGTGTTTGTGTTTGCAAGATTACAGGTTGGTTGTGATTTTTAGGGAAAATGACAAAGTTTCTGAAGTTTTGTTGTTTACGAGACCCTCTACAAGTCATAGAGCAGTCTACAGGCCGTAGAGAGGTTACGTGAAGAATTCCAATGAGGGGTCAAGTTTCAGTAGTTAATTCTACGAACATGTAGACTACCCATAGATTAATTTACGATTCATAGAAGAGGTCTCGTGTCCTGAGAATTAGAGAATAATAATTTCTGAAGTTCATCAGATGAAACCCCCTTTACTGGTCATAAACCATTTTACTAGTTATAAAGAGATATCATAGAAAAGAAGTCTAGTTTTTCAGCAACAATCCACGAGACACCGGTTATGGGTCGTAAACTTCTTTATGGCTCGTTAAGTATTGTCGTAGAGTTTGCTGATCAATTCTCCTAAGTCATTTAGGATTTGAATTTAATTATTATAAATAGGTCTTTTAGTATTTTTCATAAGTTCTCATCAATTTTGATTAGTGTTAGGGTTAGTACTCAGAGAACTCAATATTTTGAGAGAGAAAATTGTAAGAGAGTCTTGGAGAACACTTGTGATTGAATTTGATCTTAAAGCTTGTGATTCTTCTTGAAGTAGGATTTTGTGTTCTTAATTCTATTGGGTAAGTGTTTAATTATGTATTCTCAATTCATAATCTCTTCATCTACACATAGCATGAGTAGCTAAATCCACAACTAGGGTTGTGGGAACCATGAAAAACTAATAAAGTAAAACCAGATAATTCATAATTCTTGGAAGGTGTATATGCATATATTAATTAACTTTCTTCATTTTGGATGTTTTCTAGTGGTGGCCAATATTAGAACTCGCCTAGTTTTGTTGATTGGACCAGTATAGTAGTGGATAGGAAAAGAGATTAATTAACAGGATCCAATTGATGTGTTCTCATCTAATTAACTAGACTAGGCCAAATGGGAGGTTTACTGGGACTAATAGGTAATGGTTAGTAATGCACACTATGGAGATGGGCTAAGTTGAATAGTGAAATTTACCTCTCACCTTTGACCAAAAGGCTTAATGAACTTAAATTACCATTCTGCATTCTACACACTTGACAAGAATTAGGTTATCCAGTGATACTGAGTTGGAGAATCATGGGGACCACAATACCCTATTTTATCTCTACTATTGATTTTTCACTTGTAATAGTTAGTTAGTTTACTTGTATCCTTGATTAGTCCATACCCCCCCTCTTTTTGGGTAATTAAGTCGGTTGATTACTCAGATTTCTATTTGTGAATATTTGTGAGTCTACTTATTACCTGTGGGATCGACTCTAACCTTTGTTAGGTTCTTTATCTTGATAGTGATCGCATCCTCTAAAAAGGAGGTGTAACTTAGGCAACATCAAGATTTTGGTGCAGTTGCCGTGTAATAAGGCAACACATAACTACTGATTCGAGTATTAATCCTTAGTTACCTTGTATTTTACTTTTGTGTTTTGTCTTTATTTCTTTTCAGGGTGTAGGCATAGTGTATGCCCAACATTCGGAGTAAAGGAAATCCCTTAAATCTATTTGATCTAGAGATCCACAAAAGCTCAAGAAGGATGACCTAAGACAACACAAACAACGTGGCTAATGCAGCACTGAACCATAACGATAATGAAGATAAGAGGAATGAAATCCCATCTCCTTTGGAGGATATTCCACAGCCTCAAGATTTCAATGCTAATGTTTATCAGTGCTATCAGTATAGGTTAAATCCTATGGCTATAGAGGTGACTGGGGTTATTGTGTTGCCACCACTACCAGTAAACACATGGATCAAATTCTCGAGTGGGTCACTTCAGATGTTGCAAAACCATGGGCTATTTGTGGGCTTACCATCATTGGATCCACATAGCCACCTACACAATGTGGCATTTATTTGCAAGAGTGTGATGGGAACATAAAATCTATCCATGGATGTTGTGGGACTTCATGTTTTTCCATTGTATCTTATGGGCAATGCTGCATTATGGCTATTTGAGAAACCACAAGTTCAACTACCAGCTGGGAAGAATGGCTGAGAGCCTTCATAGCAAGGTATTTCCTTAAACCAAATGGCTCAACTTGGAAGACCAAATCCATCATTTCAAGCAATTCCTTAGTGAGTCAATCCTTGTTACACAGGAGCAGTTTAATATATTCTTGAGGCGTGCACCAGACCATGACATTCCGGGGAATGTCCTAGTGGAGAAGTTTTACCGAGCTCCAGACGCCAATAGTCAAGCATGTGCTGATGCCCTCTTGGGATGTCTGTTTGTAGAGCAACAATTCACAGAAAGTTATGAGCACCTGAACGTGGTAGCTAAATCGAACCATGTGAGGTAGCCCAGGAATAGACATCTAATAGATCATGCAAGCACTGCTGACATGAGTTCTGACTAAGCAACAACAAATGCAAATATCCTTATTATGCTTTCTCAAAATAGAACTAATTTGGATATGCTAATGAAGTAGACACAAGACCTAATCAAGCCAGTGGATATTCAAGAAAGCCATCCCACAAAGCATGTGGGCTACAAGGATAACAGAAAGAAGGGCCACTATGTACCCCCACACAATCGTGATATGGGGAAAGGAACTCTTAAATCGGGGTGATGCTTGACCGGATTATAAAGTGGGTAGACACGCAAGACGAAACTTTGAGAGAGATCAGGTTCGACATTGCCAAAATAGACCATAAGATTGAACAACACTCAGAGGCAATCAAATAGCTCAATCTATAGTTTGGACTTGTGTCAATGCAGTTGATTAGATTCAAAGAGGCATGATGACAAGCTCCATTGCTCTAAACAAAAGAAGACTGATAGGCGCCAAACAGAGGCAAAGTTCAACAATAAGAGAACACAAAAGATAGAGGAAGTCTGAGTACTCTATATATCTCTATCATGCTGCGACAATAAATCAGGCGCTGCTTGGGAGGCAACCCAAGGAGGATCCTGGTGCTTATGCATCCAGATAATATTTTGACCCAAGTTTTGCTTGATTTTGTGCATTGGGGACAATGCACATCTTTTTCCATGGGTTGTGCATAGTTATAGGCCTCAGTGAAGTCTGAGCAGCTTGGGTCCATAACTACCCCAATTTTTTATTCCAGGATTTTCTCGTTCATGTTGTTTTTCTCTGTGGATATTTAATTTCTATTGAACTAGCATGTTTAGGATGTTTAAATAATATTTGTAATATATAGTATCAATACTTGTGGCGTATAACATGTTTTGGTGTTTTGTTTGAAAAATGATACCCACAAAAAATTTGAGTAGTAGTTAGATAGCCACCATGCCTGTTTAGGTGTGTAACAATATCTATTCAGATAAATGAGGGTACATTGAGATAAAAAGCATGATCAGTGAGTCTTTTGTTGATAATGTATGCAGTGTCATATGAGTGTGAGCCAAATTTGCTAAATTCATGTGTTTTATGCTAATACAAAACATGCCTTGTTACTTTAAGTTTGATTGTAGACTAATTGGACTAGAAAAGGATCCTAGGACGTTGTTCTTAAATAGTCCACTTTAGCCTGATCATAACCAACCAAATGATGATATATCCCTTGTTCCAAATGTTTGAGCCTAACATGTACTTATTCTTTGAAAAAACCTAATTAACCTAGCCTTATTAGTGATAAAATCCTAAAATTGGCCCTGGTCTTTCCTTGAACATTGTGCACCTTGACTAAGGAAAAACTCCTAAGTTGGGGGTGGATACCAAAAGTGGCCCTAGTTTGGAATATGGATATTATGCACCTAAACACAGTCTAAAAGCCTAAGTTGAGAGTGGCTGGTGTAAGGGTTGAACACAACAATAAGGGGGTGAGTTAGGAATACGGAGAAAAGGAGAAAAATCATGTATTGGGTGCAAGAAAATGAGTGATGCCTTGGATATGAGGTAAAAAGCAAAATGAAATGTAAAATAAGGCAAAAAGATGAAATAATGAAAGAAAGAACTTAGAAAAGATTGAATAAGGAAAAAGGGAGAATAAGGTAAAAATAAAAGAGTTGGTGGGGTAAAAGTGTAGAAAATTGTAGTTCAAGGAGGGCCTTTAGTCACTATTTTCCCATAATATCAAATCAATGCGCCATGAGCCTACATACGTTACAAGCCTAGAAAGTCCTAAAGTGATCCTACTCCAGTTAGTTGAAGGTCTGAGTCATAAGTATAGGGGAAAGCCTATGTATTAGTCATTACATGAATATCTTTCGTGAGGGTGAGTGTTTTGCACAGTCCCAAGGTCAAATATGGAAGCATTATTAAGTGTCAAAAATAGGACTTCTTTCTGTCAGGGCACTTGTATTGCATTGTTAGCACTAGGCATGTTCAGTGATTGTGGATTGTTGATAATATCTTGGTTGTCATAGTTGTGTTGTCACATGAACCAGTTTGCATTAGTTTGCTAAATAGCTATCTGATCCTGTTTTGAGAAGTTGGTGTGGATATCTGAGTCTAAGATTTATAACATGTAAGCAATTGAGATGAGGTTTATGTGTTACTATATTATATATGTAGATTGAGTCCATCGCTTGAGGACAAGCAATAATTTTAAGTTGAGGGTGTTGATATGCTACCAAAATACAACACTTTTGATGCTTAAAACTCAGAATGTTTTGTGTCCTCAATACGATGTTTCTGGATTTTATGTGTTTTTGTGTTTGTATTTGCAGGATTATGGGTTGGCATGATTTTTGGAGAAAATTACAAAGTTTATGAAGTTTTGCAGTTTACGAGACCCTCTACGTGTCCTAGAGTAGTGTATGGGCCATAGAGAGGCTTCATGAACAATTCTTCTGAGGGTTTGAGTTTCTGAAGTTAATTCTACGAACATGCAAACAAGACGTAGATTAATTTACGAGTCATAGAAGAGGTTTCATGACCTGAGGATCAGAGAATAAGACTTTCTGAAGTTCATCAGACGAAACCCCCTTTATGGGTTGTAAACGTTTTACGAGTCATAAAGGGGAGAAGAGAAATCCAGTTTTTAAGCAATAATGTACGAGACCCCAATTATGGGCCATAAACTTTTTTACGGCCTGTAAAGTGTTGTCGTAGAGTTTGCCGACTAGTTCTCCTAAGTCGTTTAGGATTTGAATTTTAATTATCATAAATAGGTCTTTTAGGTTATTTTTCATAACTTCTCTCTAGTTTTGATTAGTTTTTGGGTTAATACTCAGAGAACTTAATGTTTTGTAGAGAAAAGTTTAAGAGAATCTTGGAGAACACTAATGATTGAATTTTATCTTAAAGCTTGTGATTCTTCTTGACGTTGAATTTCTCTTTCTTAATTTTGTTGTATAAGTGATCTCAAATATGTTTGGAAACCTGACTCTTGTAACTTGCCTAGGTTCGTCGGAGCAACGAAGATACAGGGAATCTAGGGTTCTCGGTTTTCAACGGTCGGCATCTCGCCGATGCTGAGTTCTCTACCCTAAATTTGATCTTATCGATGGTCGGCATATTACGTTGCTGCATCACCACTAGAAACAGGGAGTTATAGAGCCATCTTCTTCTCCGGTGGTTTTGGCCTTCTCCGGCAAAGTCCCCAGTGAGATTATTTCAAGAAACGAATGCAAACATACAGAGTTTCTGACGATTTAAGGTCTTTTCAGGCAACGCCTCGTTCCAATTTCAATTGGAATCTTGTAAGAGACAACACGATTCAGGTGATATTCTTCCATTTTCCGTTCGTATATATTTCTTGTTTAAATTTTCACCATCACTTATTTCTGCTTATTTCAGTTCTGCCATTTCAAATAGTTTGTGTAGTTTCTGGTTACTGTTGATAGTCTTTGTTAGTGATGCCTAGGCTGATTACTGTTACAATTCTCTTTATTGGTACTTCTGCTCTGATCACTGTTATATTTATAGCTCTAGCTCCGATTATTGTTAGATATTTGTATTTCTAGTACTTTCTCTGATTACTGATTGTTGTTGGTACTTGA
>JAABOM020130893.1:0-21095 GCA_011800125.2 Solanum clarkiae
CGCACATATAGCCCATTAACACGAGATTCAAGCACTTTTAAAAATTAGCGCTAATTTGACCAAACCATGTCATGTTTTATTTTTATAGTACTAGTATTGTAAGGTGTGGGGTGTTACACTAGTCTTATGCAAAACCATAATGAAATCCCTATTTACATCCTCCTATTTCCACATAGGAATATCAATGTCTTGGGCTAGGCCTCCCGGCCTTTGATGTTCAACCTTGACTAGTTGGAAATTTGGGCATTCTGCCTCAAACTTCACTATATCTTTCTTCATGCCATTGCACCAATACACTTCCGTTAAATCTCTATACATTTGGTGGATCCAAGGTGAATAGAATACCGTAAGTTATGGGCTTCACTCAATATCATCACTCATAGGCCATCAGTATTCAGAACACACAATCGACCTTGATAACGAAGTAGTCTACCTCTCGGCCTATAGGTAGTTTTTTCTCATGAACCTTCAATTTCCTTCAAGCATAGGCAATAACCTTGCCATGTTGCATCAACGCACAACTAAGTCCCACACATTAAGCAACATAATTGACAACAAATCCCTATGAACCTTCTGGTAATGTCAAAATAGGGGATTAAGTAAGGCGGTCTTTCAATGTTTAAAACTCCTTTCACATTCATTCGACCATGGAAATTTCACCTTCTTTTGGGTCAATCTAGTCAAAGGAGATGCAATAGAGGAAATCCTTCAATAAATCTCTGATAATATCCAGCAAACCCTAGAGACTCCTAATATTTAAAGGAGACAATGGTCTAGGTTAATTCTTCACTACCTCTGTCTTCTTAGGATCAAACATAACACTATCAACGGACACAATATAACGAGAAATGCCACCTCCCTCAACAAAAATTCGCACTTGCTAAATTTCACAAACATTTGCTTTTCCTTCAAGGTTTGAAACACAATTGTAAAGTGACCTATCCGGTAGTAAATCAATATATCATCTATGAACACCGCTACAAACATGTCTAGATAAGGTTTGAAAATTAGATTCATCAAATTCGTAAAGACGGCGGGTGCATTTTTTAACCCAAATGACATAACGAAGAACTTATAAAATCTATATCATGTTTGAAATACCATCTTGGGAATATTATTATGCTCAATTGGTGATACCTAGACTGAAGATCAATTTTAGAGAAATAACTAGCCCTTTTTAATTGGTCAAAGAGATCATCAATCCTTGGAAGTGGATATTCATTTTTAATAATCTTCTTATTTAATTTTTGATAATCAACACACATCCAAAGTGAACAATCTTTTTCCCTCAGAAGCAATACAAGAGCACCCCATAGAGGCACACTAGGCCTGATAAACCCTTTATCAAGAAAATCCCTCAATTGTTCATTTAATTCTTTCAATTCCACTAGGGCTATTCGATAAGGAGAAATAGAATTAGTTTGAGTATCGGGTGGAAGATCAATACCAAAGTCAATTTCCCTTTGGGTAGAAATATCAGGCAACTCATCGAGAAAGACAATGGGGAATTCATTAACTATAGAAATCGAATCAATAGTAGGAACTTTGGACTCCACATTTATAACCCGGGCTTAGAAGGAAGAAGTCTTAGAATGCATCTTAAGGCACGACATAGATCACAAAGAAGTGAAGATTTCCTAAATGTCTCGTAGCCTCCTGTTCATGGATGTGGCGCACTTCACACCTATGAATAAGACTCTACTCGAAGCGGTATGTTGGACTCCCTAGGATGCTTTCAATCTTGTGCTCTGATACCAAGTTTATCATGACCCAAACCTAGGGCCTAGTCGTGACACGGCAAATGTGACACCAAAAGGCGCCCCATCCTAGCCTCTTGTTCATATCATAAGAATACATAAGATAAAATAGGTAATTATAAGAGAAAGCAAGTAGAACATAGCATCATAACCATCAACATTTCCTATTAAAGGGAATTACATCAACATAATGTCTAACATGCCTCTACATCACAGAACCTGGCGGGCACTAGAACATAGTTTTACTAGCGCACCCTCAAGATAAGTAAAATACAAAAGTCTTAGAAACATAAACATAAGAATGAAACATAAGGGCTTGTCCCCAAAGCATGGGAATTCACCAAGTCTTCAATAACAACACCAAAAGCTATCCACATTAGTGAGGAGCAATATCATCATCCCCTTCATGGTGATATCATGTAGGCAAGAGTATGCATTAGTACGTTGGAATGTGATAAGTATGTAAACATGTAATGCATCAATGAACATCATACATAATAGAAATATCATAGACACAATAATAGAATAAGGACAAGATATGCATGAGCTATGCAACATTAAAATCATATGTGGAAGCATAATAAATTATTTTATATCCTAGAAGACATACATATGTGGGAATAATATCATAACAGACATTAAGACCACACAGACTATTACATAAAATCTCGATGCTCACTCTACACTGAGCGAAAGAGGAGTCTGCTTTCCCAAGATAATCCCGATCCTCACCCTATAGGCTCTATCCTAACACAGTGAGAACCTATCATTTTGATCCCATCTGTTAGGCTCTATCCTAGCATAGTGTGTTACTTTAAAAAGCTATACAGATCCATTAGCAAAACTTGTAGGCATATAATCATTCAAAATACATTGGCACGTTGTTATGAGACTTGAGGATTTATGTAAACACCCTTGGAGATAGACCCCCTCACACAAACTCATTCAGTGCCAAGTCAAATTCCACAAAATACATAATCATACATAGATATAGACATCATCATAATTTATACTTTACCAAAATCATACTTTGATAGCTTGTAAAATAGATGTTATGACTTCATTATATCATATGAATAATCTTTCTACATAACTTTTCATATAGTGTGAGTATACTTCTCATCTTATTATCATCTCATAAACATTACGGTCATAAGTCACCCTCATCATCATATCATCATAACATCACCATCATCATCATAAGAACCTCATCATGAGACCATGCTTTCATACTTCAAATCATAATCATAAGATTATAGCTTTAACATAGGAAAATAAGGGTCATGTGTGGGTTCATGAGCAATTGAGATAAAATCATGCAATTAGATAAAAATCATGTAAGAATCTTGCAATTGAAATCTCTTTGAATCATTTATAAAGGAAACCACATCAATTTCAAAAAAAGAAAGCCCTAATTGTCTCATTCTTTAAATCATGCATGGAAAAATCATCAATTTCATGTAATCAGCATGAATTCACATTAGGATTGATCAATATACATAGTCCCCATCATCATTGAAGAAATTGAGTGAATGTAGAGAAGCCCCATATAATTTCATAATTGAATTAAGATTAAAATTGAGAATTTAGAAGGAGCTCTATAGAAAGGATCCTATGGGTGAAAGATCACATACCTTAAGTGATTTCCTTGAAAAACTTGAAGAAAATGGAGAATGTTGCTTCACTTGATCTTCAATGCAATTTTTGCTTGGAGGAGAAGAAAGCCTGTAAAAGTAGTTTTAGAAAGATAAATTTTGTAATGTGTGAATGATGAATGAATGGGATTGATTTGGGGGTTAAAGGCAATTTTTAGGATGGATTTTGGTGTCAAAACTTACCCAAAATCACTTAAATAGGCTTAGGGAAGAGTCTTAAGGCTTTTTCACTTAGTGCAAGAATTTTAAGAAAAAATTTAAACTGCAATGAAACAAGTTCTACACTCATTTTACCATGTTTTATTTTCTTGTGAAATTCAGTGTTTCCCTATTTTGGCCTAGATTGAATTTAGGTCACTTTGATACATAAATTAACCCTCTCCATGGCTTGGAGAGGTTGCGTACTCTCTAGAAATGCAAAATCTTATGAAAAGTTATTTTTCGATATGATTAATCTAAAAGTCGAAAGAGATCATTTTCCTAAAAAATATTTCTCCAAATTAAAAATCTAGCCCAGATTTATCAAATAGAATACAGACAATATGTTATGCAAGGCATCTTTTATAAGGTCATGCGGAGGCATTTTGTGAGGTGTTACACCAAATATATGGATCATGATTATTATATGGTTAATACCTAGTTATGCATGAATTATGAAGAATTATATGATTCTATGAATTTCAAGTGAAAAGTATATAATTTCAAGTATATGAAGATTAGGGCTAGTTGAATTAATGTGGGTTCATTTGCTAATGGTCCAAATTAATTTTAATTGCATGATTCCTCTATGATTTTCATCTAATTTCATGATTTTAACTCAATTGTTCATGAACTCATATATGGCCCTAGTTTGCTATGATAAACCTATGATTTTCATGAACTATGATTCTTATGAAAAGTATGTTTTAATGATGATGACGACGATGTTATGATAGGGATGATGATATAATGATGGGGGTGAATAAGACCCTAATATTTATGCAATGATGATGACAAGATGGGGAGTATACTTGCACTATATGAAAAGCTATATAGATGGGTTGTTACTATGATATGAGATGTTTTCATGAGGTTATGATGACTATTTTTGTAAGGATCCGGACCTCGGGAGGCCCGAATGATGCTTGAAAATGAGTTTCCAATGGATTTTGACCAACTTGCCCTACCAAAGGGCACCTCTACGAACTGTAGAGAGGTACATGAGCTGTGGAGGCAGCCCTGGGGTGACCCTTGGCCTTCTCATGGTTTACTCCCTCAAGAAGAGTTTAAGGCTTGGTGGGCCTCCATGGAGCCTCTCATGGCTCGTGATCCTTATCACTGGCCATGAAAGGGCTCATGGGAGGTTCCCTTGCCTTCATGGCCATGTTTTCAACCAGGGTAGCCACCAAGGGTAGTTGTACAGACCGTACAACCCACCACTAACCATGGTGGGCTCCTGTGGAATGATCTTGTGATAAACTTTTCTAAGTATCAAAGTACCATTTCGGAACATGGGACTTTTTATGAACACGACCACGGACCGTGGAGAGTTTCACAGATTGTGAATCCTTCAGTGGGAATATCCTTGGCCAAATTTCTCTAAGTGTCAGATAATTGTTCAATGCGAAATTTTCACGGACACTTGTACGGACAGTACATGGCTTCACGAGTTGTGGAGCCAAAAGTGCAGATGTCCGGAATTCTTTTCTTGTTCCATTTTGTTAAGGGCCCTCTAGTAATTTGATTCACTTCTAAAGACTTTTATGACTTTATGGCTATTCTAAGACCCCTAAATCAGCCCCTCACTTATCATTACACTCCATTCTCAATTAGAACACTTAGACTCAAATTCTATCTCCTAAGGCTCCATTCAAGCAAGGGTTTGAAGATCCAAGCTAGGATTCCAAAAGAACTTTAATTCAAGTCAATTTCATTTTAATTCTTCTAGTTCCTCAAGATATATGGGATAGATTCATGATTCGCTTCTAATAATGAAGGCCCAAAAATCTATTTCTACAATCTAATGATTTGTAAGTATATTTGCAAATGGATCTTTTAAATTAGCTTCAATTTGATGAAATTAAGTTATGAGCTGAGTTCAGTTGATGATTGTAATATGATTTAAGTCATATTATACTGACTTACAAGAATTTATTTAGAAATGAAAATACATGTCCGTTCAATTAAGGAATTTATGCATGGTAATTTCAAGTATGTTTTAATTATTATTACTTCATGGATTATCTATGATTTCATCTTACTATATTGATTTAGTTATGAATTCCTAATACTCATACTATTCCTTCATTCCTCATGGCATATGCATGCATAAACGTGTATTTTTCATGAGATTTATGATGTGGGTTACTATCCAATTATGATTATGACTATGATTTCAAGTAAGTATGGTTATGACATGATATGTGATCACATAATTTCTATGATATGGATTTTAAGCATCTGTGGGTGATGATTCACCAACATGTATAAGTATGAATGAGCTACTCCAATGCATGTGTTCATGAATTGAAGTACGGTTTGACTTTTTAGCCCAAGTATACATGACAATGAAGTATGTTTGGCTTTCAAGCCTAAGTATACATAAAGGTGATTCGAAAGATTTATGCTCCTTTTCAAGCACATATATGTATATGTATTTCCGTAGGATGATAACCTAAGACTGAACGAGATTGGAGATGGGAGCTCGACCTAAGGGGTCCTTAAGTAAAGCCTCCCTTCTCCTACCTATGTGCAAATGTAGGTTTATGTTTATGCCCCTTTAAAGGATGATTATTATTCATGGACATCACTTTGAAAAGACCTGGTCGTAAGAGGTGGTGTAGGCTACCTTTGGCAAATAGTCTACTCTCATTTGGTGGGAGGTTGTCACCGGGCAATTCATGTATTAGCTCGCTTGTTTTGAGATGTTGGCTATGGTGCATATCTATATGTTTAAGTATTATGGCATTCATGCATCACAGATTTAAGGCATATTGTTATGATATTCTTTATTATATATACCTCATTCTATATATATTCCCTTGTCATCAAACATCGATTGCAGGTTAATATGTTCATAAGCATTTGCATGCCCGCATACTTAGTACATTCAAACATACTAATGTATACTTTTTGCCTATATGATCTAATCAAATAGGGACTGAAGACTATCTTCATCCACCTCTTGACGGTTTGATTGGATCATGTGAATTTCTAGTGATGAGTCCTTTACATACAACAAGACCCACCTTGTATCTACCTATCATACTAAGTTTAATTTATTTCTTTACTGTGAGGGTGAACCCGAGACATGTCTAGGCCCCCGTCCTATTCTATGTTCTAGAGGTATTGTTGGACATCATGAAATCCTTCCTACTTGTATGTTATGTTTATCTTGGTATACTATGATTTGTATTATGTTATAATTATGATGAGATGTCGGAATGCGGAAAGTCCTAATGCTCTTCTATCCTCATGAAGTAGTGAGTCGTATTTACCCACTCCTTAGTACTAAATTTCTATTTGCCACCTGAATTCATGTAACTTCCTTTCCCGATGACATCCCCATATCTTGAGTCCAAAGCCCTATTTTCCTTAGAATTATGGGCTCTTTTTTTAATTATGCACTTTCGAACTAATGATGTGTATATGAATGCTATGATGCTTATTTGGGGACTCTCGGATTTCTATTCGCCATGTCACTCCTACGCCCTAGGTTCGAGTCATAAAAATCTTGGTATCAGAGCACCAAGGTTTGAAAATGTTCCATCGAGTCCAACATGCCAAGTCAAGTAGATTCCTACTCAGGGATATGAAGTGCATCATACCTATGAGTTAGGGGTTATGATGGCATTTTAGAAAATGTCTCACTACTTCATTTCTTATGTCATGCTAAAAAATGTGTCTTAAGACTTCCTAACTTTGTGATGTCCTTGATGCTCTATCAAAAAATGCCTCTAAGAAGAGCCCCTCTACCTAGACAGGACTCGGTTTATGAGGACCAAGTCCCTCGAGAGCCTATGGGGGAGCCAGTTACTCATGATGAGTTTTGGACTGTTGTTGCCATACTAGCTCAAATGGTGACCAACCAGGCTAGGAAGTCCAATCCTCCTCCCCATGTTCCCACTTTGACCGCTAGAGTAGGAGATTTTACCCAGATGAACCCTCTGGAGTTCTATGGGTCAAAGGCTGACAAGGATGCCCAAAACTTCATTTATGAACTCTCTAAAGTGTTGATTGTTATGGGGGTGACTTTAAAAGAGAAAGATGAGCTAGCTGCTTGTTAGTTGAAGGATGTGGCACAACTATAGTACACTGAATGGTTGATGAAGAGGGTTGGCGATGATGGGGTTGGTTGGGTAGAGTTTCAGTTTGCTTTTTTGGGTTGTTTATTCTCTCTTGATCATAGGGAGGCCAAAATGATAGAATTTATCAACCTCCAGTAGGGTGGTATGAGTGTGAGGGAATATGCCCTAAAATTTACAAAGCTCTCAAAGTATGTTCCTATGCTAGTGGATGACCCCATGCAAGAATGCACAAGTTTATTTCTAGGATATCTGATTTAGTTGTGAAAGAGAGTTGTATAACCATGCTCATTTGGGAGATGTACATTTCCAGGATTATGACCTATTGTTGCAACCCTCATGAGAGGATGCCACTTCTGTACGATCTAGGCTTAGTATTCGAAAACTAGAACTAAGATATAGGAAATTTAGTAGAATAATCCAAGAACTTTAAAGTTATTTTTTTATAAAGCCTTGACAAGATCCAAGTTACGATTATAGATATATGAATGAAATTTAATGTATTGACTTGAGAAAATAAATCAAAATAGTACATACGGATCTTGACTGCTTTATGAGTAACTTAAGACAACAATTAGTATAACAAAAAGGAATCTAAGATATCACAAAATAAAAAATACTTCATACCTCAAACTATGAAACAAGTATAAAACCCAAAAAGTGCCTAAAAACGTGCCTCAGACTGCCCGGAATATTAATTTTCATATATCTCAAAATCCATTTGTTATTTTGAAAATCCAACTTCATATTCTTGTTCAGAGGATCCAAATTAGGGTGAAAAGGGTCTATTCCTGATTTTAGAGAGAACGATTCGCAATCTCAAAATTCCAAGCCACGAATTCCAAAATGAAATCTGCCTTACCCTCGCAACGCGCACGGGCTTTATTTTGCTGCCAGTTTTCAGTTTCGGTTCAAGGCTTTTAAGTCTTGGGCCTAAGTGTTCCCAAATGTGTTTTTACCTATACTTAGTCTTATTTTAACCTTATATCATCCTAAACATTCCCCAATACTCACTCAAACCATTAGTCTTATATTTCTCTCAACATTCAACTCCCAAACCCTCGTTTCAAGCTAAGGTTCTCCTTCAAGGTTCTTCGATAAAGCTTCAAGACTCCATCTTCAATCTTCACTAAGTTCATCTCCAAGCTAAGATATGTGGGTTTCTTTCATGGGTTCCTTTCACCCATGATATCCAAGTCTCCTTTTACTCAAATTGCATGATTTAAAGTTGATTTACAAATGGGTCTTAATTTTATGAAATTTACTGCAGACTATGTTAAAGCTATGTAATGTTGTGACTATTTTGCTATGTTTTGAGCTATAAATCTTGGACTAGTGTAAGGTTTGATGAGGGATTTTGATGTATATGTCTTGAGGGTGTTGCAAAGTGTTGATTGATGGTTTTAAAATGGATTTTCTTGCATGATTTCATTCCTATATTTCATGGTTTTATACTAGCATTACACACCCTCAAAGTATTTGATAAAATATCCGGATGTGGTTTCTTGAGGAATTAAAAGTCCAAAGTATGAGATATGATATGAATGATGTTATGATGATGAAATGAGATTATATATATGTTACTCTATATAAAGTATTGCATTAGACCATACCTTGGGGGTTTTATACTCATCAACCATGCGAGGGGTTTATACTTCGTCATTGTGTTGGTAAGGTGTAATTACCATCAACCATTTGAGGGGTTTATACCACATAACCACCAAGGGGTTTATACCTTGAACAACTAGCTGGTCTCTTCTACAAATATGATACCATATATGAGCATGATTTACTTATGCATGTTTTACTTAAGCATTGAACATACATGCCATATTGTTATATTATGTCTATTGCTTAATATTATGCATTTTGAGTATGATGCCTACTTATTGTTGTGTTGCATCCTACATACTTAGTACATTCAAACGTACTAACGCATATTCTATGCCTACATGATGTCACCATGTAGGAACCGGTACCCAAGTTGATCATCCTCCTCCATGTGGCTAGTTCGGTGCTATTCAAACTAGTTGGTGAGTCCTCCACTTCGGGGACATTAGTATATGTTTCTCTTTCTATGTACGGAAACATTCTTCTTTACTTTTTATTTTGACCATGAGGGTAAGCCCAATTTCTTTTTCTTGGCCCCCAATCTTATCTATGTAGTAGAGGTGTTGTTGCACATACTATGTATCTATGATATGAGCCTTGACTCTTGTCCCTTAATTACGATGTTGTGCAAGATTTCCCCTTAGTCCCGTTGTCCCTATTTCTATTCTTTTATGTCACTTAAATGTTTTTGCGATCAATGTTGTGTAATGATAAGTTAAGAAGGCTTGTTTGGGGATCCTTCGAGATCTCCAATTGTCGTGTCACGTCTAAGACCTATTTTGGGTCATGAAAAACTTGGTATCAAGTACTAGGTTGATAGATCCTTGGAGTCCAACACACCACGTCGATTAGAGTCTTATTCATGGTTGTGTTGTGCACCACAACTTTGAGTAGGAGGTTATGAGACGTTTTAGGAAATGTTTCACTTCGTCATGATCTATATCATGTGATGGAATTAGGTCCCCTAGGGCTTATTGCTAATCCCTAACCATTACATTACAGGATATGTCTCAAGCTACTCAGAACAGTGCTATGATGAATGCAAAGATTTGCAATGCTTTATGGAAAGTGGCCAAAGCAGCGACAAAATTGGCAACTCACCTCGGTCAACAAGTGGGTGCTCCCGATACTTCTAATGGTGAGAGGGGAGGTAGTGAGGCCTAGAGGGCCCATAATATGGGTAAGTTTTAAAGTCTCAAATGTAGAGATGTTGGTGGTATGACCCCTAATGGTGTGTGTCGTAATTGTGGAGGGGGTCATAGAGGCCCATGTTTGAAAGGCCCCTATGCTTGTTTCCATTATGGTGAGGAGGGGCATAAGAAGAAGGATTGTACTTGTAAACAGTATAAGGATAAACGAGGTGATGGTGGGATGACTAATCCAAAGTGTCAAAGGTGTGGAAAGAACCACGGTAGCCCATGTTGGAGGAATAGTAGTGCTTGCTTTGGATGTGGTAAGGTGGGTCACAAGCTTGTGGAAGGTCCATTTATTCCAAGGGGGTGTAAGGGTGGTTGACTTTTGGACCATGGTGGCAATGTTGATCAAGTGCCTCAAGGAGGGGATAAGGTGCCCAATGCTATTACCGGTAAGTATTGGCTTTGATGTGTATGCCTTGTTAGGCCTGGTGTACCACTATTTCCTCTCTATTCTTCTTGGTTGATAGTGGGGCTTCTTGTGTGCCCAAGTTGTTGTGTGGATCTTTAGTGTCTATTCTTTTGTTGGGTATATTGTTGCTAGGAGGTTCATAGGTGATGGTCCTAATTTGTATTGCATTAGGCCTTGCTTTGTCGCTTGTTGGAGTCGGCATGGTGTATTTTGAGGTCATTGTAGGGATGGAATAGTTGCATGCATGTTGTGTCTTCATGGGTGGTAGGACCCATAGAGTTAGATTCTGACTCCCCAATGAGTTAGTCTTTGAGTGGGAGGTTGTTAAATGGTAGCAAGGGAGGTAGGTCCATTTCATATCTTAAGGTATAATTAGTCTCTAAGGGATTGAATTTTTCAACTTGTGAAAATTGGAGGTGTTGAACCTAAGTTGTTTGTTTATAGAATTATCATTGGTGGTAGATGAGGCCTTGAATGTCCCTTTTCAATGATTGAAGTTAGGGTGGTGTCTTTTGGTTTGACTAATACGCTGGTTATGCCTATAAGTCTCATCAGTAACATCTTTAGTCCCTACTCCAATAGGTTTATGGTGGTTTTGATGATAATATGATGGTTTGTTCCCTAATGAGGTAGTGCATGTGAGTCATTTGAGGGTAGTACTACAATGTTTAAGGAAGAAGGTTGGATGTTAAATAGGAGGAATGCGGATTCTGGTGGTAAGAGGTTGCCTTCCTAGGTCGTGTGATGTCGGGTGATGGTATTAAGGTGAACACTAGTAAGACGAAGGTGATTCGAGATTATCCTTGACCTTGACTTCCTTGGGCTAGGAGCTTCTTGGGTTTAGCGGGCTATTATTGGAGTTTGTGAATAAGCTATCTTCTATTGTTTCCCCTATGACTTAGTTGACCCTAAGTAATGCAAATGTGGTGACTGACGTTTTGAGTGGGGTGATTTGATAGGTCCGGGAGTTGAAATTTCTTGTGTTATTCCTTGGTGCTATTAGGATTCATGTGTATGACAGTTGATCCTTGATCCCTTCCAATCGAGGAGACCCAAAATTATTTTCAAGAAAACCTACATAGATTTTACTTATTTTAATTTGGAGATTTGAATATTATGATTCCTAAAATTTCATTGATGCATGGGTAGTGTTTAGTTGATAATTTTAATGTGATTTGAACCGTTATATGAGGATTTACTTTGGGTCTATGAAGTTATAAGTATGCATGTTCCCTTTTTGAATGATTTATGCATGAGAGATTACACTATGGATTCAAATATGGAATTAATTATGTTTTCACTCCAACTTCATATTATAAATATTGATTTTTAAATGGAGTCTTAATTACCCATATCATTTCCTCATTGTTTATAGCATATGCATTCATCTACACAGATTATTTTGAAAATTATGTTATGGGTAGGCTCAACTTTGGGGATTTCCTTGAAGAAGATTTGAATGTGAACTTGAACTTAAATGAATTTCTTGAGATCCGAATTGAGTTTGGGACACTTGAATTTGGGTGAAATATTTTGCCAAGTGTGAAAGAGGGTTTTGGGGAATGTCTTGAATGATATGGGGTTTAAAAATGACTAAGTATAGGCGTTTTTACACATAGGAAGACTTAGGCCCAAGGCCTCAATGCCTTGGACTAAAACAGGAAAACTGGCACAAAATAACACTGGTCCACGCACTGGTCGCGTCGTGCCAGGGGCGCAGATCGTCTCTAGAATTCGTCATTTTTGGAAAATTAAATTTTGATACCGTTGCTCTAAAATCAGAGTTATAACCATTTCCCACTCAATTTTGCCCCCTGATAGCACATATGAAGTCGAATTTTTGATATCACGTACGAATTTTGAGATATATAAAAATTATGAATTTGGGAATTCCCAAGGCACATTTTCATGCACTTTTTGGGGCGTTTCACCAAGGTAGGTTGTGTGTGCCTAATGTCAATGACTTGAGAGGTATGATCTTGAAAGAGGCCCATAACGTCTTTTATTTTATAGATACCGATTCTACCAAGACGTATAAAGACTTGAGGGAAATATATTGGTGGGGTGGTATGAAGAAAGACATCACCAAATTTGTAGCCGGTTGCCATAATTGTTAACAATTCAAGACCGAGCGTCAAAGACTGGTTGGTTTGACCCAAACATAGATATTTCTACTTGAAAGTGGGAAGATATTAACATGGACTTCGTTATTGGGTTGCCAAAGACTAGAAGGCATTTTGCCTCCATTTGGCTTATTGTTGATAAGATGACAAAGTCGGCTCACTTTCTACCGGTTAAGACAACCTAATGGTGCTGAAGATTACGCCAAGTTGTATATTCATGATTTGGTGAGATTGCATGGGGTTCCATTGGCCATTATTTTTTATCGCGTGCTCATTTCACATTGCACTTTTGGAGGTCCTTCCAAGGGGGCCTTGGCACTAAAGTTAATCTTAGCTCGGCCTTTTACTAACAAACGGATGGCCAAGTCAGGTAGACTATCCAAACTCTTGAGGATATGCTTAGGGATTATGTCTTGGAGTTTAAGGATAGTTGGGATGAGCACCTTCCGCTAATTGAGTTTGCTTATAACAATAGCTATCACTCTAGCACTGGATGGCTCCTTTTGAAGCCCTTTATGGGAGGAGTTGTAGATCCACGGTTGGTTGGTTTGAAGTGGGCAAAATGGCTTTTTTGGGTCTGAATCTAGTTAATGTAGGCTTTGGAGAAGGTGAGGGTGATAAGAAAGAGATTAAAGGCAGCTCAAAGTTGGTAAAGGTCCTATGCCGACACTAGAAGGAGACACCTTGCGTTTGAAGTTGATGTTTGGGTGTATTTCAAGATTTCACCAATGAAGGGCGTGGTTCACTTTGGCAAGAGGGGGAAATCAAGCCCTAGGTATGTAGGTCCTTACCATATCTTGAGACCTGTTGGTAGAGTTTCATATGATTAGATCTGCCCATGGAAATGAGAATGGTTCATCCGATTTTTCATATCTCCTTGTTGAGAAAATGTTTTGGGGACCCTATTTCAATTGTGCCTATAGAAATGGTAAATGTTGAAGAAAACTTGACTTATGAGGAAGTCTCGATAGCATTTTTGATAGGCAAGACAAGAAGTTGAGAAACAAGGATGTACCCTCCGCTAAAATCCTTTGGAGGAAACAATATGTAGAAAGTGCCACTTGGGAAGCCGAAGCCAATACGAAGAAGCAATATCCCTATCTCTTCCATTCTAATCAAGCTTGAGGTACTATGATCTTTCCTATTTTACAACCTCCTTGCCTCACATGCCATTTCTCATGTTATTTATACATAGTTATGTGAATTCTGAGGTTGCATTGTAAGTGCTATTTGAGACATGGCTTGAAGATTTAAATGGTGCATGGGTTGTATTTTTGTATATGGTGCATTTGGTATGTAGTGCATATATTCCATTCCTTAGAGCTTGCCTTAGCATATTCATGGACGAATGTTCCCAATGGGGAGATACTGTAAGACCCTACCTATGAGGAGTATGAAAACTCCAAGAAAATTAGCTTGGGAAATTTTTGACTGTGAGCTTCTACGAGATGTTTTATAAGCCGTAAGTCATTGCACGACCCATGAGTGAGTTTGTGCAACTTGGGGTAGACTTGGTGAAATTAAGGATCTTTCAGGGATTCAATCTACGATTCATCAAATGGCTCATAAAATCTTTTAAGAGCCATAGATTGTGTCATGGCATGTAAATCAGAGAAAGGTTTCTGAAAATTTGAAATGCTATCAGACAAAACCCCAATTTATGGCCCAATAGAATGGACTGCGGCCCGTAAATGAGGTCTCGTGGTCCTATCCCACCAAATTTTAAAAGGGGCAATTTTGTTATTTCTTAGCATTTTATGCCTATGCTAGGTCATTTTGACCTCCAAAGGACCCTTTATCAGCCCTCTTAACCCTAATTCCTCTCATTCCTCCTCATTAAAAAAACACTTTATGTCCCAAACCCTTCCCATGTTCTTCAAGGTCTTCAAAGGAGATTGCAAACTAAGATTTTGGTTTCTTCACCTCCAAGTTGTATTTTCTCTTTATTAAGTTGACAAGGTATGTGGGTTTTGATTGTGGAGTGGAGACCTTTCCTCCCCAAGCTCAACCACTCCTCACCTCCTTTATGATTTATCAAGTCATGATAATACATGGTGATTTATGAACTTCCTTATGTGATGGCATTATGAAGTATTTTATGGTGATTTATCCTTGTACACTTTCATGTCATGCAACATTATGTGAAGTGCTTGGTTTTTACATAAGGGTTTGATGGTGCCCTAATCAAATTTTCACATATTGATGGTGGGATGTTTGCATGGTGTGTAAGGATTTTATTTTACTCCTCTCATGGCATTTATTCATGAATTGCATGATTTTTAAGCTTATGTACATATCACCATGATTTGATTGAAAAATGTATGTTACGCTTTCAAGCCATGAATGCCTTGTGGCAAGATATGTATGATAATAAATGTTGAGACTAACAAGGGGGCTAACAAGTATGCTATGAGCTCATGAGCATGATACAGATGAAAAGAATTATGTAAAGTCCTAACTTTGATGTTACATGTTATGAGTAATGCGCTACTCCAAGAATGATACCAAGATATTTTGAGACTATGCATGCCATAACTATGACTATGTTTCAAGTATTCCGTGGGATTGTGACCTAGCACGAAGAGGACCTTGGTAGTCTACCATGGTCCCTAAACTATGTGCCACCATTAGTTTACGATATCAATTGCCCATGTGGGTTTGTACCTATCGAAGAGGAAATGTCGTAAGGTATGGACAGTAGTTGAACCTAAAAAAAGGCTATGCCATAAAGTAAAGATAACATGTGAAGCCTATATTGTAAGGTGGTGGGACTTTTCCTAAAAGACTTTGCTGTAAGGATAGTGTTAGGTCTACCTTGGAAAAGTAGATCACTCCTCGTCTGATGTGGAGTGAACACTGAGATTCCAAGGGGTAGCTCGATTAGTCTTATATGGCTATTATGGTCCTTTCCCATTTTGTATATGATGTCATGTGATTTGATGATTCTTCATGCATGTTCCTTTAGGCAACTTTCACTCACGACATATTAAACCTATATCCATAGTTTATTATTCCACATATTGATTACTCATGATTTTTGTTCCTTGAAGTATTTGCACCCCACATACTTAGTACATTCCAAATACTATCACATACTTTTTGCCTGCAAGATCTAACCATGTAGGTACCGAAGCTCCCTACCATTCTCCTCTTCCACATGGCTAGACATTCCGGTTGAAGATAGCTTGATTTTCCTCCAGATTCGGGGACAAAATTCCACTTACTTTTTTGACTTGTTTAGACTCATTTATTTTTGATAAAATCTTTGAGGGTGAGCCCAGAGATGTCTCGGCACCCGTTCAATTCATGATTAGAGGTGTTGTTGGATATTTTGATGGTTATGTATGATTGAGCTTGACTTCTTATGCTTTGTATTATGAAAGACATCCCTTAGTTCCTTACCCGCTTTTTATGTTAAATGCTTGATGATGGTGATAAGGTGGAAGTCCTAAGTCCCTAATTGTCCCCATAGTGTGAGTCATGCTTAACCCCCCCCCCCTCCCATCCCCCCCCCAAAAAAAATATTTTCTATGTGATTTATACCCATCCTGTTCCCTACAACATCCCCATAGCATGAGTCCGAAGCCCTGTATCCCTTAGAAATTATGTGGTACGTGTCTAATTGCTTTTCAATGTTTCCGTAAAACCAAGGATGCACTATGTACACTTGAGAGGCTTGTTCGGGATCCTCCGAGTTCCCATTTGTCATGGCACGTCTGGGCCCTTGGCTTGGGGCGTGACATCTCTTAAAGCAAATGAACTTCAATCAAGAGGTTAAGTATGAAATAAAAATGAACAAAAGCACAAAAGAAATAGCACTAAAAAAGAGGAGGATTCACGAACTAGTAATCAACAAGTACAGTAATTACGAGTTACAAAATTAGCTTAGGAATCTTGAAATGGACAAGCATCAAAAGAAAAGAAGCTAAGATTAGAACATGAGATTGGTCGAGCTTTGAAACTTCTAATCCGGCATTTCAAATGCTAAAGTTGAAGTTCAGCTAACAAATTACAAGTTCGATCACCGAACCACTTCGGCGGACCACTGAATGGTCTGATTTGGACCGCCTAAAGTTACAGCAACTGGAGCAGAGTTAGGTGGACTCAGGTACAATTTTGTGAATCACTGAATAGGTCTTGTGGGCATGATTCAACTCGCCCTTTTTACACTTTTACACCTTTGAAGACCCCAAATTTGACATTTTTGTGGGCCCTTGTATTTTATTGACCTAGGACTTGCCCCTTTTGTAAAATTCCTCTTGTATCAACACAATTATTCCTTTTATTCTTGCACCTTTTTGGATCAAACACCTTTATGTAAGATTCTTCCTCTTGAATATTTGAATGTTCCTCAAGAACACTATGAACAAGATGAAGACCCAAATTAAAACCCTCAAATTTTTTGGCTCCGAATTTCATGAAATTTGAGATTTAAGTTCTTCTTGATGTATAAAACAAACCCTAATACTTTATAGACTTCAATTCCTAACCAATTTCTTCAAATCTAAAGACTCATTTTCTTCTTCTTCAAGCTTCTTCAATTAAATAGTGGTGGAATCTTCAATTTCACTCCGAACTTCACCAAATCTCAGCTCAAGACTCAAATAATGTTAGAGGACGCAAATCTAACATTAGAAACTTCAAAGAAGACTCAAAATCAACAAAAATATATTTGGGATTTCTAAAAAATGTTTTTTTTACTCTTTTTGTGTAGTAACAACTAAAGTCTAGAATCATAGGAATAAATCTAAATCATGCTCTGATACCAAATGTTGTAATACAAAATGCGGAATAAAAAACAAGAAAGTAAAGATAGATATCAAAAGCAACCTAAAGGTATGTTAAACCTAAAGACCACAATTGATAGATAGATTGACACAAGAATGGAAATCAAAAGCAACCTAAAGGTATATTAAATCTAACACCTCAATAGAATAATCCGCGACAAGCGCCAACCTCTTATGAAGACCTCAAGGTAAATTGGATTCCCAAGCAACCCCATTTCTAAACAAAGTTCAACCCAAGATTGTACCATACTCTCAAACTCACACAAATAGTTCATCAATGTTCAAAATAGTCTATCTAGAAATGAGCTAGTATGAGCTATTTATAGTCTTAGGTGGATTATTACAAATTGGCCCAAAAGTTGCCAAAATTGACAAAACGATGGCCAAAATGACTATCACCTTCTTCACTAGACGGATCACCAAATTGGAAACTCATCACCGATCTTAACAACTTCTGAAGCTTGATCATTCTGGAACATTAAGCGGTCTCCCATTTTGACGTCGAATCAATTTGGCGAATCGCCAATTGCCTTACCTGTCACCGAAGTGGACAGTGTCTCCCTGCTTCATCTCCTCCTTTTCAAGCTATCTTACCTACATAGAACCCCTCCTTTGGCCTCATCACAAGCTCAAGGACCTCCAACTTCATGCATAAACCTTGCACCCTTTGAAGTTCTCGAGCTTGGCTCTTAGTGAATGGCCTTGATGCGATTCAATTTACATCATAAGGGGAAGGATCATAGGACTCAAGCTATGCGAGTAGGGACTTAGGAATTCCACCATCTCATCATAACATCACTACAACATCAACATAAGATAGGACATAAGGATAGCCTCCATAAGCATCAACCATGACTAGGCTTATACACATATTTTCATGACAACAAATAATGTCTCTAATTCATAGAAAGGACTGGAGCCATGACATGTCTCGGGTTCACCCTTAAAGTAAAAATATAGAAGGTAATTATATCGTAGCATAGGTAGATATAAGGTGGGTCTTGTCCTTGGAATAAAGGACTCACCACAAACAAACATCTACATATCAAATCTAGCCATGAAGAGATGTATGAGGAAAGTCTTTGATCCCTACATGATCTAACATGACTAGATCATGTAGGCAAAAAGTATGTGTTAGTATGTTGGAATGTACTAAGTATGTGGGCATGCAATACCATTTGAAAATTAAACCTACATTTTAATGTTAGATGACAAGGGTACATGTATATATAGAAAGAATATATAAGAAAGAATTTCATAACAATATGCCTTAAAACCATGATGCATGAATACCATAATTGATAAAAACAGTGGGGATGGGACCTTAATCAACATATAAGACCATGCGAGCTATTATATGAAATCCCGATGTTGTCTCTACGCCGGAGAAAGAGTGATCTTGCCTCTACACCGGAGAAAGAGTGATGATGCATTCTTAAGCATCAAAGCCATACTTGGGCTAAAAAGTCAAATCATACTTCAATTCATAATTGCAGACATCAAAATAGCTTATTCATACTTGTACATGATGGTGTATTCACATCCATAATTGCTTAAAGCCATATCATAGACATTATTTGGTCACACGTCAATGTCATGATCATACTTATTTTATAGTCATAATTAGGTATCAACTGATAAAGATCACACAAAAAAGGAAGGGAAAATGGAACAAAATAAAAGTATATATGGATTAAATTCAAGCTACTGGTTCAACGAGGGACTTAAACCCCTACCTCCCAATTCATTTCAACAACCCAAATAAAACCCTAGCAAGAAACATTAAATGGAACTAAGAACCACAAATGGGCAACCTTTAATTAATCAAGCAAATAACTCAACTAATAATTCTAAGAGTTCACCCTAATTACTCACTGATTACTCATTATGAAGATACTACAATGTGAGAATTCAATATTCAACATAGTCTAAGTCTTTCAAATACTAAAATATGACTATTTATACTATGTAAATGAAAGAAGATATTTTCTTTAAAAAAATACCCGTAATGAGTAAGGTCCTTATTTGGTTGCCTTCTTTTCAAATCCTTGAATTCCTGTAATAGCCATTTGTACACATGGTCTCTTTTCTTCCTTCTCCTCACCTTGATATACCTTGCACACATTGTAAGCTTTCTTTGGTGTCCCTCAAGCTCCTCTAATGCTTCATTTTTCATGAACATTGCTTGTAGGTCTTGGAGATCTTTTGCTTGACTCCTTGTGAATAGTCTTTGTCACGCCCCAAAGTCCCATTAGGGCGAACTAGCACCCGTTGCTAATAAGGCTCGGGAGAACCAACCGGTAACCATGTGCTTTCTATACTACTATAAGGGGTTGCTGCGTTTGACATGCCTTTAAGAAGATAAACAGTGATAATAAGCCAAAAGGAATTGCATATGACTAGGCCGTTGGGGCCACTGTATTTAAAGTACGAGACCTGACCAAACTTTACTTGACATAGTCTACAAAGCCTCTAAATAAAGAAAAACATCTGATACGGGTCGGGACAGGCCCCGCCTCAACAAACTGTGCAATAAAACATGTAAGCTCTAGACACATATACAAAGCCCTGAAGCAACCTTGAGCTTGGTGACAGTAGCTGAATATCCTGAACTCCTACTAGGGAGGTCTACTAGCACCTGTACCTGCAGCATGAAATGCAGGTCCCCCGTAAGGGATGTCAGTACGAGATAATGTACTGAGTATGTAAGGCAGGAAACACTGTATATGATATAACAACTCAAGTGAAACTGTACACTGGTGTAGCATAAAAGACCACCTTTAGTTATACTGTGGGATCATGTACTTTATGTGCTTTAAATTGCTTTACTTTTACTATAGAATCTGTACTGTAAAATCTATGCACAGCTATAATACAAATGACCAACTGATCAGTGGTGAACTGTATTGGGTTCGTCCCTCGCTAGGTTCCTCCTTAACCCCTGGGGCTACCCTCGATAATAAGATGTTTCCCTAGCTAGGTGATTCTTCCACCCCTCAGGATATCGGGATCGTCCCTTTGCTAGGTTTTTCCTTAACCCCCTCGGGCTACCACCCATGATAGGATCATCCTTGGTTAGGTGTTACTTCCACCCCCTCGGGGTACCACCTATCAAAATTGTATACTTTATCTTTCAATTACCTTTGAAATGATTCTTTTGGTGGCCATAATATTGGAGCTGTAGGATTGTATATGCAGCATGTGACAGGTAGATAATCATACAAGACAATATGACAAATAAAAGAGTACATTGGATAAACAATGAAATGCATAT
>JAABOM020130914.1:0-21090 GCA_011800125.2 Solanum clarkiae
TGGGCAACCCATGGCTAGCAAAGCGGACAATATATGCACGTGTGGGGGCCGGGCTATTACACCCGTTCGAGCTAATATGTGATGCCAATGACACAACAGTGGGAGCAGTACTATGGCAGCGCAGAGGCAAGTTTTTTTACTCCATATATTATGCCAATAAGACCTTAGATGCAGCACAAAACAACTATACTGTCACTGAGAAGGAAATACTGGCATTGGTATATACGTTTGATAAGTTCAGAGCTTATTTGGTGGGGACCCAAGTGGTGGTGTTCACGGACCACGCGACAGTGAAGTATTTGTTCAATAAAAAGGATGCCAAACCACGTCTGATCAGAAGGATCCTATTGCTCTAAGAGTTCGATATCAAGATCAAGGATCGTAAGGGGAGCGAGAACCAAGTTGTTGATCATCTATCCTGTCTGGAGACTGATGCTCACATAGGTGAGCAACCACACATCAGAGAAGACTTTCTTGATAAGCATTTATTATCCATTGAGGTGGAATAATTACCATGGTATGCTGATATTGTAAACTTTTTGGTAATTGGTGTGTTCCCACATGATGCAACATACTAGCAGAAAAAGAGGTTAGCTATGATGCTAAGGCATATATCTGGGATGAGCTGTACCTATTCAAATAGGGAGCTGACAGCATGGTAAGGAGGTGTGTTCCATATGCAGATATGAAACAGATTTGGGAGAGATATCATGCCTCCCCGTATGGGGGTCATCATGGGGGTGACCGGATAGCGCATAAGGTATTACAATCAAGTTTCTTCTGGCCTACCTTGTTCAAAGATGTTATTCAATTCTCTAAGGCCTGTTATGCTTTCCAGAAGACATGTGCTATATCCTAGAGACACTAGATGCCCCTAAACAACATTCTGGAAGTGGAGATTTTTTATGTTTAGTGCAATGATTTTATGGGGCCATTCCCACTATCATTTGGTTGTCATTATATTCTGGTAGCTGTAGATTACGTTTCCAAATGGGTAGAAGCAGCAGCCCTTCCAACCGATGATGCTAAGGTGGTGAGCAAGTTCGTTTAAAAGAATATTTTCACATGGTTTAGTACTGCAAGTGCCATTATCAGTGATGGTGGTACTCACTTTCTTAATCAAACCGTGAAGAACTTGCTTGTGAAATATGAGATAAGGCACAAGGTGTCCACAACATATCACCTGCAAACCAGCGGGTAGTTTGAGGTATCCAACCGGGTGGTGAAGCAGATATTGCAGAAGACTATGAATGCCATCCAGAAAGATTGGGCAGAAAAACTTGATGAAGAGTTGTGGGCATATCGAACTACATATAAGAGCCCAATTGAAACCTCTCTGTATATGCTGGTGTACTGCAAGGCATGTCATTTGCTCGTAGAGCTCGAGCATCAAACGTATTGGGCAATTAAAATGCTAAACCTCGACCTTGAGCTCCCCGGTAGGAAGAGACTTGAGCAGCTAGATGATTTGGATGAGTTTCGACTCTAATCTTATGAGAATGTTAATCTCTACAAGGAGCGGACAAAGAAGTGGCATGACCGGCATATAATCAAATGAAACTTCGAGCCGGGCCAACAGGTACAACTTTTTAACTCACGTCTGAAATTGTTTTCAGGGAAATTGATGTCCAAATGGAGTGGACCATACTTGGTGGTAGCGATCACACCTCATGGTGCAGTGGAGTTAAATGACTTGACCACGAACTAAACTTTTTTGGTAAATGATCAACATGTCAAGCACTATTATGGTATGAACACAAATCTGACGGTGGAGGCCATTGAGTTAGCCAACGATGAATGAGCATATTATGCATCGTACCATGACGTTAAATTAGGCGCTGCATGGGAGGCAACCGTGGTGAAGTAACATAATTATTTTTATTTTTGAAAACAAAAAGAAAATCATCAGAAAATCTAGTCCCGCACAAAAAAGTGAGAAAAATTTGCACAAGTGTTGTTCCACGATGCCTCCGCATCGTGGACCTTGCACAATTTTGTGTAAATTTTTCTTTCCTCAATTCTCTACGATCCATTGGGAGATTTTTGTGTTTTGTTAATATAATACATTATTTTTAGTATTTTAAAGCATGTCCAGGTGTTCGGGATTTTTCGGGGCCAGGAGTGGAAATTGGAAAATTAGTGAAGCTCAAACAGTGAGCATTTCCAGTGGTTCCACGATGCGGACCCATCACTGAGGCCTACTATTTCTGCACCCACGTAAGTGAATTCGCTAAGTGTACATTCACGTTCTCTCTGGGACGCGGAGGGGATGTACATGCTGTTTCTGCATCCACGCAAAAATGTTTATAAGTTATTGTGTGCATTAACTCCGTGATGCGAAGGGAACACGAATATTTGTTAAATCCCCCCATTGCAGACGTGGCCCCCACCCTCATTAATTCCCCAAACCATTTTTAATTTCTTTTACTCCCTTTTGTTATAACGTACCCGAACCCAAAACCCTTTCTCTCATTCTCTCTTCTTCTTCTTCCCTCTCTCCCCATACTTTCGAACTCTCTCACATTGCGCATCACATGGGTCGTCCACAGCTGTACGAAGTTCACGCTCCTCCTCAGGTATGTACTCTTGGTTTCGATTTTTCTTCTTTTCAAGGTGTCAATGTGGAAGTATTTCATGATTTAGGGGTAAATTCGAAGTAGGTTTTCTTGATTTATGGTTAATCTTAGAGTGATGCTTATGGGGGTGCATTATTAGTGATTGATTGGTGCCTATGCATAAACTTTGTGTGTGAATTATGTGGATGAAAACCCTATATCGAAATGGTGCCCTAAATTTGAGAAATGTTGGGGAGGGGGGGTTATGTGTTCTTCTCCATGCTTTGGGTTAAATTGTTGGTTGTAGGTTGGGTTGTGCCAAATATTTGAGTGTGCGGTTGAATCGTAGAATGTGATGAAGGTTTGTTATTTCAACTGTCAAAATATGGGGATGATTGGGGGTCTTGAGGATTATATGCTTATGATGGGGCAGTAAGGGGTGTTTTACACCATGAATTGTGTCCATGTTTTTGACTGTGGGGTAGTTTGTGAAGGGGCTTTTGCTGTGCAATATTTATTGGGGGTGTCACTACACCCCGACTTGAAAAATACTTAAGAAAGAAGGGGGAAATCGAGTTGTTTCTTTACGACTCTCTGCAAAATACTTGTTGGGTGTGCTCTATATTTGGTGAATCTCTTATCGTACGTACAAATGGTGCCTCGTTGTTGAGGGTGAAAACCCTAGCTTAAATTCATAGAGTTCTAGGGATCACTTGGGGTGTCTTGGGTTGCCTTCGTCATGCTTTGTGCTTGATTTGTGGGTGCTAAGTTGATATATGCCAAAGCTTAAGTGTGGGGTTGATTGCTTGGCGCTCTCGAACGTAATAAATTTGGAATACTATGTTGTGAGGATGGATGGTATTGCTTGGAAAATATTAGTTTGAGGTGCATTATGGCGTGATTGAGCCCACATAACTTGGGGAAGTCTGAGTACCCTTGCCATACGGGCTGGAATCTAACTGTGGGGTTGAGTTTGATTGTGCACCGATATTTTGTAGCTACCATGTCTTCAAGTGCACGATGAGGCAGTCAATTTGCCGACCAAGGGCTTGCCAGCACACGAAAGCAGGCACGAGATGTTCCGGACATGCCTAAGGACACTAGGAGCGGTCAGCACCCTTAATACGAGGCCAAGCCAGTCAACAAAGAGGGAAGGCGGTGGTATCAATTTCATGATGAGACAAAGTACTATCCGATGTCCCTATTGATGTAGATTCCCTTCGGGACGAGTACCCCAAAATCTTGAACCACTGCAGCTAATTAAGTTTTGGGGTTCTTGTTTCGACCACCTATCTATGCAATCTGAGCTTGGTAAGGGAAATCTACGCCAATATGAGCGAAGAGCCGAGGTCCCAATTGGTGATTTTTCGAGGGTTAGAGGTTAACTTCTAATCGCTGGCTATCAACCGGAACTTGGGCACCCCCGAAGAGGTCCCTGCATTAGTTTTTTCAGATCTATACAATTGCCTTCCCTACTAAGACATCAGGTACACTATTGCAGGGCAGAGGTCCATGGCTAAATAGGTCAGACATGCAGAGCAGGGCTATCACCTCTCATTTCCATTCCCTCACATGACTAAGGAAGCTCGGGTCATGGTCAAGATAGTGACACACTCTTTCTTTCCAGGGCAACACTTTACAAATGTAAGGAGAGATAGAGTGTGCCTCACTTATGCAATCATGAGGGGCATGCAACTGAATTATGGAGCGCTATTCCGGCTAGCGATAGGGAAGGTCAAGACCCATAAGGGTCACAGGTATTCTTTTGGGGGCCTTATAATTTCTTTGTGTCGTGATGCAGGGGTCTCTGAGGAGGAGGCCGACTACTGCCTGATCATACAGGCTCCCCTTATGTTGCCACTAACATTAATGGGCCTGACATGACTTTGGGCCTAATCTTGACTGCGACAGAGAGGGCTTACCAGGACGAGTTGATTGCGGGCCACATGTACGGCCTAGAGATGTTGTGACACTGAAATGGCGGCCGACCTTCCATGAGGAAAGAGTTATAGGAGATTGAGGTTGAATACCGCTCAACGACCACACCGAAGTCGTGCTTCACATTAGCCTCCGGTTTGTTAAGCCAGTGGAGGATGACATTCCTATAGACCCAGGGGAGACACACGAGGATGCAGATGATGATGGAGGATGACATGGTGGATGAGCCTCTGGTGTATATAGGGGGTGAACCCAACCTACCAGGCCCTAGTGATGTCTAAGCACCACAGCTCCTACCTTGCAGGTTATGTATGGTTAGCACTAGGGGCAATGCTAAATTTAAGTGTAGGGTGGGGATTCTGTTATTTTTTTGATATTGCTTCTATTATTGGCATGTGTTAAGACCACTGTTATTTCTTCTTTATGTTGATGTATGGACATCTATCTTAATGTAGGGTTGAACATCTTTTAAATTTTTGTTGGGTCTGTGAATAATAGTTATCTACTACTTTGATGTATGGATACTCTTATGATAGTACTTTGTGAATCCACCAAGTTGTTGGTAGTTGTGTGTCTGTGAAATCAGTTGTGTTAGTCATAGTTGAGTGATGGGGGCTCTATGTTGGATGGATGACGATGGTCCTAAGGGCATTATCAAATTGAGTTCACATAGAGTGTGGTAGTGTGCCAAACGAACATCAAGCGTAAACATTCGAACTTAGTTAGGGGAAGTTGCTTGATCTTTGTAAGTCACAATTGTATGCATGCTTATTTAATTGAATTCATGTGAATACCATAATAGAAACTCTAGTGCTAACCTTGTGATGAAAGTTTGCCAAGAGTGAGCGAGCTAATTGTGAGTCTCAGTTGCGATAGTTTCGAGAACTTTCCTGGCATGTAGAGTAGACTTGGTAGGAGATGGAACTAGAGGAGAGGATCTAGGCATTTCTTTGATAGATGGAAATGACCTTAGTTAGCCCTTTTTGAGTCTTAGCCTATTCTTGGATTAACTACAATTCAAGCCAATCCCCTTTCTTTGAGAAAGTATCTGTATTTGATCTTAATTCCTTAGTGCTTGAGCATGGTCGATCAGAGGAGAGGGAACTTGAGTGGACAGCCGAGAGCCGAGAAACAGTAGGTTTTTGAATTAAAAAAGGGAAAGAAAAATAAATTAAAATGAGTAGAAACAGTGTTGGTCTGCGTTGCCTCCACATCGCAGAGCAAACACAGATTCACACTGTTTTGGCCTTAAAAATAAAAAAAATTGTAGTAAGTTATCCAATACTAATCCGCAATATCTTCGCGTTGCTGATCCATTGTGGATGCATACTTTTTCAATTTTTTTTTTAGTTTTGGTTATTCTTTTAGTAGGGTGTCTCCGTGATTGTAGTGGTATTATTATGGGTGTCGGATGTAAATAAGTAGGAGTACTTATAGCATAAATTAAAGGAGGGTAACAAGGGTTGTTGAATCAATGAAAAATGAAAGGACGTGAAGTGTGTGCTACGAGCGCGTGGGAATTGAGCCATGTCAGCCATATCCATAAATGTAACCCACCTATTTGCAGCCTACATTACAGCCAGACAATGACCTACGTGATCCGATAAGAAAAATTCCAACTAGGTCTATGTTTACATTAAGGGCAAGCTTATAGAATCTTGAAGCAACTTGAGACATCTTTTCGGAGAGTGAGAATTGTTTGTATACCCATTCTTAATTTTCTGACTAGATTCTTAGTGGTGTGCATGGGTAATTCTTCTTGGTGAGGGCAGATGATCATTCAAGGTCAGTAACTAGATTAACTGTTGAATATTTTGCATGAGTCTGCATGCATACATGAGTGCAAGGAACGAGTAGTTTTTGCCCAGGGCACCGAAAATTGCTCACTAGGGTTCATAGAGTGCGACTGCATGATGTTTGTTGTACATACTACCATAGGGAGTCTTATGCATGTGTAGTAGTTTGCCCGAGGACAGACAAAACTCTAAGTGTGGGATGGTGATCTTAGGTGTATACATTAGAAAAGTAGAGTTAATTTGGAGGACAAATTAATAGAGTCTAGGTGTTTGAGTGTTATTTTCTCTTATTTTTCTAATGTATGGCCGAGTGCGCCTGTTGGTTGTGTTTTTGCAGAATTTTGAGTTGATTGGAAAATTTGGAGTTAGATCCGGACTTGAGAAAAGAACACAGCCTGGAACTTGGAGGAGAAAAGTGAGTAAAAGCAGCCAAAAAACCAAAAGTCCATGTGAAAAACTTGGGAACAAGGTTGTGGAAGCTAAAAAATGCAAAAAAGGTGCGAAGCTGAAAAGTGTGCAAGGTCTGCATCGCGGACTTGTGCCAAAAATGTGCAGAACTGCCTAGTCAGCAATTTAAGCGAAAAGTTAGAAACACAACCCAATACGGAAAAGTCAAATTACGGAATTTTTATTATTATTCTGTCTTAGACTTTAGGGTTTTACATTGGTTTTTATGCAAGAACAGAAGTAGGGATGACGAAAAACACTTTTCCACCATATTTTGTTTAGTTTAATCTTTAGACTTTGATTTTTGATGTTTTTCACTTCATTTGTGATGTATTCGACATTCATGAGTGTCTAAGTCTCCATATTCTAGGGTAGTAGCTATCAACTATGTGTAGTTCTTGCCTTTTAATATCTATGAATGGTTTCCTCGATTATTCCTATGTTATTTTTATCTATACTTCAGAGTCTGGCCAATCAGGGGGTAAATTCGTTCTTCACTCTAGATTCGAGAGATGTTGGAGTGGATAGAACACAATAGCATTGGGAGTTTGTTCAATACTAGGAAACTAGGTTGATTCGTGTAAGGGAGACCTCTGATAACTACCCTAACACCTTGCTTAGTTCATATGCGAGAAGATAGCTTTAATGCATTTTTATTGGTCTATCTGTCCTTGCTCAACGATGTAGTTAGGCAGTCAATAACGGTAGGCCGGCAGAGGCGTGTAACCCTGTTCAGATAAATTAAACCCCGTGAATCAATAATAAATAAACCAGACATAAGTAGATATTGTCAAGATTAGACAGAGTCGTAAAGGTTACAATCCTGGAATTGCTCCTTAATTGATATCTTGTGTAAAAGTCATAGTGAGTTATTAGAAAGTTGTTTTTTTATAATTTATTTTTCCTAAAACCAAAACCTCTTGTTACTAAAACACCATAAACGTGATAATCAAGAGAAGTTACTAATTACATCCAAATCCCTTGGGTTCGATAACCCGACTCTTTAATTAGGGTCACTATATAACTTGTGAGACCACGTACTACGTGTGCTAGGGAGCAACATTTACATTGAAACTTGGTTCAAATATTATGTATGTAAAATTTTGCTTAACAATTGCATACATTTATCATGAGCTAAAGAAATCTAAATGCTAAATAATATATGGGAAAAACAGAGAGTGTAATCTTTATAGTTACTGCAAATACCAAGTAAAAAATTACCAAAAATATTAACGTAGCTATTCAACATAAAAAGAAATCTAAAAAAGTGTCAAAAATACTTAAATAGCTATTTGGATAAAACATAACAAAAATATTCATACATCATGTCATAAAAGGTCACTGTAATTATAATGTAAGATTAACAATTATTGTGCGCAAAAGTTATTCGATAGTGTTGGTGGAATTTTCAGACTTTTAAACGAAAAAATCACATCCGGCTAGAAGTCTAAGAAAGAACAACTAATTTTTCTCTGTCTGGTAGGTAGAAAACATCCCTAGGCTTGGATGGATCATCGTTATCGCTGACATAACCTTCAGTGGACTTGTCCAATCCATATTTCCATAAAAGATGAAACAACCCCAAAAAGTGCCCGAAAATGTGCCTCGAAAATGCTCCGAACCATAATTTTTATATATCTAAAAATTCATGCATGATATCAAAAATCTGACTTCATCTTAGAGCAACCGTATCAAAATTCAAAAATCACAAAATGCGATTTCCAGAATGTATTTCGCGTTACTGGCGCAACACGCCATAGTATATTTTTGATCAGTTTTTTTTAGTTCCGATCCAAGGCTCTTGGTTCTTGGGCCTAAGCCTTCCCACATGAGAAAATATCTATACTTAAACATTTTTCATCCTCATATCATTTAAAACATTCCCCAATACTCACTCAAATATTTAAACTTATATTTCTCTCAAGATTCAAATGTCAAAACCCTCTCCGAATCTTAAGGAATTCAACCAAGCTTCAAATCTTCATCTCCAATCTTCATCAAGTTCATCTCCAAAGCTAAGGTATGTGGGTTTTTTCATGGGTCCCTTTCACCCATGATACCCAAGCTCTCTTTACTCAAAATTGCATGATATAAAGTTGATTTATTCATGAGTCTTATCTATTATAAAAATCACTGCACACTACATTGAGGTTCATGAAATTGTGACTGTTTTACCATGTTTTGAGCTATGAATCTAAGGTCTATTGTAAGATTTGATCAAGGATTTTGATGTATATTGCTTGAGGGTATTACCAACTATCTATTGAAGGTTTTATATAGAATTTTCTAGTATGATTTCACTCTTGAATTGCATGATTTCTGCACTAGCACTACACACCCTCTAAGTGTTTGATAAAATGTCTGGTTATGACTTATTGAGGAGTTGAGGGCTCAATGCTTGTTTTATGAGTTAAATGACTATTTGATGATGAAATGATGATGAAATGCATGTATGTATATGATTGTTATATGATGATGAAATAAGAATAGAATGATGACGAAATAATGATGAAATATGTGTATGTATATGATGACTAGATGACGTTGAGAGGGATGAATGTATAAATGATATTATTCTAAGTAGTGTTGGCTTGTGACCATGCCCTACTAGGGGGTCGCGCGTCGGGTAACTGTGTCAAGGGGTTCGTACCTTGGTAAACTATCGGGGGGTTCATACTCCAGTCACTATGGATGGGAGGGTGTGACTAGCCATCAACCTTGTTGGGAGGTTTGTACCTATCAACCTATCGGAGGATTTATACTCTGGTCACCACAGGTAGTAGGGTGCAACTATCCATCAACCATGTTAGGGGGTTTGTACCCATCAACCTTGTTAGGGGATTCGTACTCCCGCAACCATATTGGGGGTTTGTACCCATCAACCCGTTGGAGGTTTGTACCTCAACAACCACATGAAGGGGTTCGTACCTCATGCACCTCTCCAAGCAGGTGATAGGTCTTGGATTGCACTTAGAAATAGTCACTCCCTCCACATATGTTATGTTCTATGAAAGTATGATTTAATTCAAGCATCTTCCATTCATGTCATATTGTCATATGTTCATCTATTGTCTAATTAAGCATTTTGACTATGATGCCTATCTATTGATGCATTGCATCTTACATACTTAGTACATTCAAACGTATTAATGCATACTCTATGCCCACATGATATCACCATGTAGGAACCAGAGTTCCTATCGATTCCCTATGTGGCTAGAGGGATCGTTCAAGTTAGCTTATGGTGAGTCCTCAAGTTCGGGGGCAATATCTATTTTCTCTCAAGCTTATGTTTAGACTATGTCTTATATGTTTGGATTACCTATTGTCATTATTATGAGGGTGAGCCCGGTTGCTTGTCTTGGACCCCCGTAAGTATTAAGGTTTAGAGGTGTTGTTGAACACGTTATGTATCTATGCTATGAGCTTTGACTCTCTCATTTCTTAGCGTTTATGATACAAAAATTTACCCTTAATTCCAATGCCCCTTGTTTATGCGTAGTTCTTATTGCCATTTTAATTGCTTCCATGATCAATGATATGTAATAATATGTTATGAGGCTTATTTGGGGTTCCTTTGGGTTCCCCATTTACCAGTCACGTTTAGGTCATAGGTCTAGGGCATGACAAAAGACTTCATTCATCCACAAAGTGCAAGTTGTATGAAGATCCAAACTTTAAATTGTATTTAGGGATGTTCTTTATAATGTAGATCGTCTCCTGTGAACATGAATTAATTAACTAAATATAGCAAAATAACTGATTCGTATAGCAAATAACACAACACAAACTTGATATGTGATTAAATCAATAATTTATTATATGTGCTCTATGTTGTATATACTTACTGATTCTTGTTTCAAATAAGTATCAAACATGCTCTGTAGTGTATATTCACTGAAACATGTTCTATGTTGTACATACTTATTGATTGTTGTTTCAAATGCGTAAGGCTAGTATCAAAACTGACATTTAGATATATATGAAGTAGCTATGATATTTGATAAATTAGATACCTATCATGAAATCAAACTATTTTACATTAATGTTAACTGATGCTTGATAGTATAGGTACCAATCTACCACAGAATAATATTGAAAACCCAGTATCAAACATGCTCTATATTTTATAAATTGTTTGTTGATATTTGATAGTATAGGTATCAATCTATCACAAAATTACATTGAAAACCCAATATCAAACATGCTCTATATTTTATATACTTCAACTGCATATCAAAATATGTGACATTAAGTCTGTTAATACTTGACAGTATAGGTATCAATCTACCACAGAATTACATTCATAAACTAGTATAGAGACACAAATCGTGATTTTTTTATCTGTACATTTGGAACTTGATCCTATATTCTTCATCACTTTCATCTTTTCAGAAGAATTCTCTTCAACGAAATCACATACGCAATTTGCAACTTCACCTGTTGGGTCTATTTCGAGTTGATGAATATTATCACTATCAATGGGTGTCTGGGTAATACAAAGAATAATGCTGGTGGAGAATTCATAAATATGGGTTGACTGATATAAAGAAATTATTTCGAAAGATTAACTTGTTCGAACAAAGAAGAAGAGAGACAGTCTTTTTGTTTTCAAGAAGTGTCATGGGCTTAATTTTGAAATTGGAATTAATTATAGAGCGGATGAGTAATTGATTAGTGATTAACATTGATTAGATGTCTAGACTGAAAAATAGGCGTAATAATAAGATATAAAAAAAAATTGAGCGAAAAAATTTAATGTAAGTATCATACATTTGGAGAGAGAATGTAAAAATATGATTTTTTTTATAATTTTTTAAATGGTAGAAAATATTGAATATTTTGATAAAACAAGTTGTGTATTTGTGTAAACTTCTCTTTTATGTACTAATCCAAAGTAAAATTGGATGAGTCATCCCAACCCAAGTTTTAGTTCACCCCATTTAAGATGAATAAATTACTTATATACACATCCTTATTTATCATATTTTCTGTTATTCACTACTATTTAAAAATATTTTTAAAATTTCTCTTATTCCTCCAAAAGCAACTCGGAAGAAGAAATTGATTTGTACAATACAAACTATTATAAACCGAAGAATATATCAAGATTGATGTTTTAATCAGGGAAAATAGGAATTTTGGTAAACACATGTAGGATTAAGGGAAAATACAAACACTCAAGCAAGGGTCACAACAAAGTACAGAGGATCAAAATACCAAATCATGAACCTCTCATATGCCAAATGCAAAAATCAAACAACAATCAGAAAAATGTGGCTGAGAGCCATGCAGAAGCTAAATTTTGACTACTTATTTTTTCTAATATTAGCACTAAGAGGTGTTCTGGATTAGATTTTTTCAAGACAATCTCCTGAATCTAAGAGGCAGCAACAAGTAGAAGCAGGAGGACAATCCAAGAAATTGTAGCAAACCTTAACGATCGGAAGCACAAGGAGCTGAAGTGGAAGAAGAGGGAAGACGTGGTTTGTGTGGGGCAAGACTGAGTTCTACCAAGAAGAAGCAGAAAGTAATATTCTTGAATACTTTTTTTAACAATATGTCATATTTTGACAATTTACTTAATATAAATTAAAAGGAACATCACATAGTCAATTTCAAGCTCTTTGGGGGGGGGGGGAATCAGTCAAGTGCTAAATGGTCATTACCAAAAAAAAAAGTGCTAAATGATCCAACAAATCTCAATAGTATCTCGGTTAATAGTACTTATATGAGAGAGTTCAGGGTGAAGTAGACTCGTCTCTGTCGACGTATTTGCTTCAACAAGGACATTTTCATTAAAAAAGAATTTAAAAATTAATTTTTTATTTTACATTAATTTAATTAGTTATACAATTTTTTTAAGATTATGAGACCCGTTTTAACTCTAATCTTTAGTTTTAAATTCATATATTTTAATTATAGTTTTGCTATTTTGAGTGTCAGCAATATTTGTGTATGTTTTATAACTATTTTGAGTAAAAAATAAGTGATCAATGACAAAAATACTTTAATTAAGGATATTTCAGTGGACTTTTTCACATCAGATTTGCACGGGGTACACGTGCAATGCACGTGTTCGAAAACTAGTTTAATATATATATATATATTCCCATTTTATGTGACAGTCTTTGACTCGACATGGTGTTTAACAAAAAAAAAAAAGAAAGATTTTTAAAACTTGTTATCTAAAATAACTTTTCGATAGTTGTTAACTGGGAATCTTTCCATCAATCTCGGATGGAGCCAAAGATTCACTATTTTTTGGCTTTGGGGTATGATGGTATAAAGCAAAATGACTCTTTAAACTGTCTGCACTTCTTTCAATTGTGAAGTAGCAGTTAGTCAATGCAACTTTCGACGCTTATCATGGGTCATCCGGACACAGTCGTACTATGTTTTTAAACATAGGGTTCAGGCTGCGTACATCCGATCCCCCCTTACCCCGCAATGGGCGGGAGCCTTTGAGGCATTGGGGTAATGTTATTGTTGTTAACTGGGAATCATTTCACGAAGGGTAATAGGGAAATTTTAAAGCTAAATTGTTTTCAATTATAGTAAGGTAACATTCTTTTTGGGATGAACCAAAAAGGAGAGAGTGCCACAGAAAATGGGATAAAGGGATATAATTTTTTGATGAATAGTATCCGTTGACCACCCTAAGCTATATGTGGCTACACTACTATGATCACCAACCATTTAGCGTATTAGGCTTCTCAACCTATTACAGGGGTGCTTAGGACTTATAAAAAAGAATTCAAATATAAGTAACTCACTCATTTCGTTCAAAATTTTAGGGTTAAGATTAAGATAATCTAAAATTGGAACAATCTCAATCCATTCAATTTATAGCTCATAAATCTTCAACTAAACTTAGTTTAATCTCTAACTCAACCTGATTTAAGATTTTTTATTTGCATTTGTGCATTATATGTTCCCATACTAAACATATGAATTACTTTCTATTTTGTATCTTCTAGGATTTATCTATGTATCTCGTTTTTTATTTATAACATAAATTTTTAATTTTCTGGGATCAAAATAACCGAAAGAAATTAAAGGTATTTTTTCATAAAATACATATTGAGTGAGTAATCTTAAATATATGTTTATTTGTTTTTTCTAAACAAAATATATGTTTATTTGGTTGGTATAATATTTGGCGACTTTACTCTTCAAAATCAAAAACTTGTTTATATTTTTTTTGTGTTAAAATTTAAATTGTGATTACAAAAAAATAAATAGCATATAATATATGTTGTTGTTTTGTTTATTTTTTCTAATATTAGCACTAAAAGGTGTTCTGGGTTAGATTTTTTCAAAACAATCACCTGCATCTAAGAGGCAACAACAAGTAGAAGCAGGAAGACAAACCAAGAAATTGCAGCAAATCCCAACGATCGGAAGCGCAAGGAGCTGAGGTAGAAAAAGAGGAAAAACGTGGTTTTGTGTGGGGCAAGACTGGGTTCTGCCAAGAAGAAGCAAAAAGTAATATTCTTGAATACTTTTTAACAATATGTTATATTTCAATAATTTACTTAACATAAATTAGAAGGAATATCACATAGTCAATTCCAAGCTCTTTCGAGGCGAAAGGATCAACCAAGTGCTAAATGGTCATTACCAAAAAAATGAAAGTGCTAAATGGTTCAATAAATCTCAATAGTATCCCGATTAGTAGTAATTATATAAGAGAGTTCAGTGTGAAGTAGACTCGTCTTTGTCGATGTGTTTGCTTCAGCAAGGATATTTTCAAAAAAAAATTATTTTATTATTTTACATTAATTTAATTAGTTAGATAATTTTATTAAGATTATGAGACTCGTTTTAACTCTAGTCTTAGTTTTAAATTCATATATTTTAATTATAGTTTTGTTATTTTGAGTGTCAATAATATTTGTGTATATTTTATAACTATTTCGAGTAAAAATAAGTGATCAATGACAAAAAACTTTAATTAAGAACATCTCAATGGACTTTTTCACATCAGATTTGCGCAAAAAATTGAGATGATTACTACCTTCAAAAGAGTCACAACCTTAAAAAATGTCACAACTTTTTGGAAAAGTCATAATCCTTCGAAAACGTCATAACTATTTGAAAAAGCCACAACTCGTTGAAAAGCTCAAAACCTTTTGAAAAATTCACAATTCATAACTCTTTGAAAAAGTCACATCATAATTTTTTAAAAATTCACAACCTTTGAAAAAGTCACAACATTCAACGTGAAAAATTATCAACTTTTAAAATATATTAAATTAATTTTTAAGTTAGGGTATCATAGTAACCTCTTTATAAAAGTTACAACCCTTCTTAAAAAAAACTTTCAACCCTTCAAAAAAGTAACAACCCTCCGAAAAAGTAATAATCGTTTGAAAAAGGTACAACTCTTTACAAAAGTCACAACTCCTCAAAAAAGTCACAATTCCTTGAAAAAGTTACAATTTTTCGAAAAAGTCACAATTATCTTTCGAAAAATTCAAAATCCTTCAATATCAAAAATTATTGGCTTTCAATATAATATAATTGAGTAAATATTATATAATATAGAAAAAATATATTAAATTAATTTTTAAGTTGGGGATATTATAGTAATTTAATATCCAAGTTTGAGAGTTCAAGCACTATACAAGCCAATTATATCAAGAAATAATGTTATAATCCAAAAATATTATTAAAGATAACTAGGACTTTAACAATATTACATTAAAGAAGTTCTTGAGATACATTGATAATGCTAAACTTTCGATATAGAAAGAACTTAATAACTTTAGAGTATTTTTTTATTCTAATATTAAGTTTTATAAACTTAATTAGATGATTATTTGTGATCATGTGAAGTGCGGACTAATTACCAAGTAAAAAATCTTTCATTTCTGGCTTTTGGTATGTCATTGAGGGCTCTACATAGATCTGCTCTTGCTTGCCAGACAAGTTGGATTGTGAAATTACTTGAGCTGGACAATTTCAAACAGAAATATCATAAGTAGAAGAATCTTCAATTTCAATAGATTCTATTATGTTAATAGTATATTTAGGGAGCTGTAATTTTTGTAAATACCATATTCCTACCTCCCTAGCATTATGATGATCTTTTTGTCAGAGATTTCTCTAATTATAATTTATTAGCAATAACATACATGTCAGTTCAATTATTTCACCACAAACTAATAGTCCTTGTTAATCTTTCAAAGAATATTTTTCTCAGTCTCGTCTCTTACACATAACATGATGGCTTATATGCTTTCAATACGCTCACCTAATCTAATCCCTTAAGTAAGAACAAAATAAGTAAAATAAAGAACATAAAAATTTCCTTGCTCAAGGGAGAAAAAAAATCACAACCTATCTCGCAGGATTTCAACTTAATTTTATTATCTTCAAGAAGCAATAATTCGATTAAAGACTCTTTCTATCAAAGAATTAACTCTTAATCCCTTCCCCCTTTATGAAACAACTCAATTACTCTATTCACTAAGCAACAATTCTGTTTCCCATTAAATCAATAGATTTAAACTTCAAGCACTTAACATAGTTTACTCTAACTATGCTTTAAGAAAACAGACTCAATGTTCCTCTACTTCCTTTTTAATATGGGACTAAATTTATAAATACTGAGAAAAGAGTAAAAACTAAAAACAGCCTAAGACGATGATGACTCTCTCAGGTGCCATTGTTACTTTTCAATGAATATTTCTTGAGAGGATGTTTTTCCTATTTCGGTTTTATCTTTTTGAATGCAAATAAACTTATTGTAACATTGTGGAAAGGATATAATATCGCATAGATACAATATTTGAAGCAATGCTATTGGCTGGAAGCTTTCATAGATTCAATTTCTCAAGTCGTGATGGTACTTATCTGTACTCGCTAGTCGTACGTCTATCCTATAGTCCAAAACCATATGCAACAGGCTATCCAGTGAAAGACAACCCTAATAAGTAAAACATGCCACAACAAAGATAATAGATACAAATATCGAAGAAAATAACATACTAAAATCCACCTCAAAATCTGGCATCAGTCAGTATTTGAGCTTCTAATATATAAAATAAGAGTACACAACTTTTCAAATACAACATCAGTACAGACTATCTCTAAATATAAAATAAAGATAATTTTAATGCAACAAGATAGACATCGAAAACTCTAAATGCTAGGAGCTCATCAAGATCTCCGAAATCCTCAGCTATCTCTACACGAAAGGAAGTCAACAATAGGACTCGTACTATGATTTGCAAGGGACAAAAGTGTAGTATGAGTACCAAATAAAGGTAATCAGCATGCATAGGCCACCTACAAATAAAGTAAGTATAAATATCACAAGAATAAGGCAAGTAAAGTACTTAATGTAATAACAACCAAAATAACAAGCAATAAGGTGTACAGGATGACAAAAGGAAAACAAGAAGCTTACCTGATGAGAGGATTAGGTCTACTGTCTGCTAGCATGAAAGACATGTTATGAAATCAAATTGACAATAAAAATGGAAGAAAAAATATAGAGTCTAAGCTAATTCATCAGCCTAGAAACTAGCTCTTATCAACCTAGTAGTGTACATGCTCAACCCAGAAGAACATATCATGTCTACCATGACTATAGAATCACTACAATAGAATAACACATGCAGAGCAGGTATAAGCAGACAAAATTATCAAGCGACAATACAAATAACAATCAAAGCCCTAACCAATATCCTATACTACCCGGAGACCAAGCAACAAACAATATACTGGGATGACGAAGCATACTAATGCAGTGCATGCATGATTCCTCTCCATCACGGAACCCATGAAAGGTCGAGGCAGGGACTACTTAATACCTAGAATATTCACCTAAACAAGTATAAGAGGAGTCGAGATCGTGACTACCCAATATCTAATCATGCTAGCCTAATTAAAAATAAGGTCGAGATCAGGACTATCAAATACCTGGATGATTGCCTAGGTAAGATAAGAAGGTTTAAGGTCGGGACTATCTAATACTCAGAATGCTCGCCCGATTAATAAGGAGATCAAGGTCAGGTCTATCCTATACCCGAAATGCTCACTTAAAAGAATAAGAAGGATCAAGGACGGGACTCCTCAATACCCGGAATACTCGCCCAGTTAAGATAAGAGGGGTCAAAGCTGGTACTCCCTAATACCCAGAAGCTCACCCCACTTATAAGAAAGGTCAAAAACATAGTCTACAGTCACTAACGCATACTTACAAAGTGCCCAACTTAGAGAATTATGGATGAAAGGAATCATTTGAGCAAGTTACTACCTAGCTAAGGTCTAATTACCAAACTCTATTTTGCTACGCTATTCTACAGGGATCTAAGCCAGCCAAAATGACGTGGGGCACCTAAAGTAGGTTTCTATCACTTTAAAAAGACTTAACCAAATATTCGTTATCACAAATGATACCAACGATGATCCACAAGGTCCAAATGGTACTAATCCTGATAAAACTAACTACGAACCTACTTGATTACCATTTCTCCTCCACCCCCTCTCCGTGCACAAAGATAAGGCAATGCATGATTGGGATTCTACCACAAAAATAGTATGAAGGAACAACTAATGCAATATATGTCATCCTAGTATCCAATTAAGTCACACAAAATCTAAGAAAACAAACCTAGGGTCCAATCGCTCCAAAATCAAGGCATCGGACCCAACAATAAATAATAATACAACAAAAACTATACATGCAGAATTTGTCTCAATAACCATCACCTATACTAAGTCCATAACTGAGCTAGCCGAACGACTCTAAAGCCATAGTAAGCCTGTCTAGTCTCAGAATCTATACTAGGTGCATTACTCAACAACAAGTGTCACCCCGATACCATAACTTTCAACCCTAAATGAAGTACCAATAAGTTAACCTACGGTTGCGGTAGCCAGCCACTAGCTCAAACATGTCATAATAATTAAGTCCATCAAAAGTTAAGACTAGCTAAAACTACTATAAAGTCTATACGATGCACTAAGACTCAATCTTATTCTAAGGTGACCCACTATCTCCTAAAAGGATATTTTACTCCAATCAAGACATAACACAATTCAAATCGTAAACTAAGGTCTAAAAGCTGGAAATTTACTAGCATAAGGCTCGACCAAAGATCACGAGAAAGAAATAGAATGAAAAGAAATAAAATACAAGACAATACAATCCGAATTAACCTAAAATGCATACTAGACAATATCAAAATAAGCTTAGTCAAATCGGAGACCGTTGCCTACCTGAAAGTTGATCATGTGCATTCGGAATCCACTCCACAGTGGCTATCCGTGTTCAAAGCACATCCAATTGCAGCTATCGATCCATACAATAAATTGATCATTTTAATATCAAGAATATAGTTATTAGAGTCAAATTCAAAATCGAGTAAAAAATGAGATTGTTTGACCTGTGATGAAATCTCAAAATCAACTCCATAATGAGGTTATAAACATAATGGGAACCTTGTACCCCAAAGTGAGGCACAATTCAAGACTCAAAATGGAGGATTTTGAATTAAGCAATATCTTCATAATAAAAAGTAATTTCAAGAAAAGGGACAACTAATTTGGCTAAATTACCTCCAGTGAAGTCTTTAACATACATTTCAATCATATCACGATATTCTCCTAAAAAATTCACGTACGATAGCCTCAAAAATCACTGAAAACGGACTCCGAACGCTCACGTTATCACACCTCACAATTTCTCCAAAATTCAGTTCGCAAAAGGCATCTAATAGCAGCTAAAATCAATTTTTACTTCACAAGCCAATTTTCAGACTCATCAACGTGTTCTTTATGAAAAATGGGACCTTTGAATCATCCAATTTTAGAGGAATTGCGTCTTAAAATCATTTAAATGAATTGCCTGCTACTTGAAAATAGAATATATATAAGCCATAAAAGAGACCTTTGTGATCGCGGAGTACAGATGCCGACACCTCCACAACGTAGGTAATCCCTCTACGATCGCGGAGCATAAAGATCACAGTGATCCCTCTACGTAAAGGTCTAACCTCTACAAATGCGACCTGGCGCCCGTGATCACGGAGAATAATTTCACATATTTAGCTGAAATGTTTATATTCGCCAAGTTTGAAATTTTTCACCATTCAGAATCTCATATGCGCAAACTGATTATGCAAGCTCCTATCAACTCCGATGTTCCAAACTCAATGATGCAGTTGAAATTTTCATACAAGACTGAATGTTGGTCTCACTCCCATGACCATTTTTACCCAAATCGAGGGGCTCATGATGAGTCTGGATGCCTCGAACGTCAAACGAAAGATTGTTCTAGACTAAACTCAACGTTCCAAAGCTGATCGCACTGTCAAAATTTTCATCCAAGTATATTTTTCAGAATGTTGATCAAAGTCAACTCTGGGTCAAATTTCAACAACCAAAACGCTAAATGGCCTAAACTTGCACCGAATGCCTCAATGTTCAACTAGTCTAATTTGATTATTTCGGAGTTAATGGAACTGTTAGAATTCCGTTCTGACACCATCCTCTTAGAGTTTTGATCGAAACCAACTGTTCAAACTCCAAGAGCTCCAAAACACAAAAATTGACACAAAATCTAAATGAACGACCAGGCAACCAAACTATCAGTGCCAGCTAGTCATAAATGACCTAGAATCGCTACAGATCAAAGCTCTAAACGCTGAAAAGAACAAGGAGCGAAGAAATTAAAATGCCATGTAGTCATTGAATATGCCGCAAACAAATGCACATCCAAAGTAATTAATTGCAGTATACTCTTTCCAGCTGACATTTTCAGTTACCATGAATTTCGTTCTCTTATAGGATTAAATCCCATACTAGATTCTTTTTATCAAATCATCTAAATTACAGAATAACACAACAAATGTTTCCGAGATAAAGATTGTCTCGAGAGTACTTGTATATGATTTAAACAGTACTTGTATATGATTTAAAGAGGTTCCAATGTAGCTAATATATCAAGAGGTTTTATGACTGATACGTGTTTCAAATGTATCTACTATTCCGACAAGATGATATACATGCGTGTATATGTGTATGCACATACAAATATACATTATACATATCTGAATCTATATATAAAAATTTATTTATTAAAAAAATGTTGCAATTATGTCGTCCAGAATTACAATTGTGGGAAATAAAAATGAAGTCACAAAGAATTAACAAATGTCATCTCTATGGAAGACATAAAAGCAAACTAGAGCTATAAAATTTCAATTTCAAGTGGCAGATGATCTTGTCTTATTTGTCTTCTAATGAATATAGTCGATCTTGTGATAAGAGCATGAACAATTTTGAGCACCAATATCATCTCCAACACAAGGAGGCTTTGCTTTTCCGTCTTGGTACCA
>JAABOM020130925.1:0-20000 GCA_011800125.2 Solanum clarkiae
AAATTATATCCTCGTAGTGCTTAGGCCCAGTGAGGTTTTGTTGTACACTTCTCTCCATTATAGTGATATTTTTTCTCATCGTCGTCCGTGGACGTAGCCTAATATTTATTGGGTGAACCATGTTAAATCTGTGTCTCCATTTTATTATCTTGCCTAATTGGTTTATACTTTTCAATATCAATCCCGATCCTTATCGCGCTTCCGCTATCGCCTGATATTACCCTAACACCCTCCTCGTGGAAATGAGTTTCACACCCATGGTGAAGAATTTAAACGTTAATAGGTAAATGTTAGTATGAAAAATTAAATAAGTCAATTGATGATTAATTTACATTAGAAAAAGTTATTATAACATCATATTCTTTTACAAAAATAATAAGAACATCAAAAGAGACAGTAATAGCCTTGATTCGAGTTCATATTAAGAGGGTATATGTAAATGCAGAGGTATACACAGAAAGGATCATTAAAAACTATAATTGAACCACAAGTTTAAGTTTCTGATGGAAAATGCAGAAGACGCCGATATTTCCTTTGAGTTCAATAACTTCATTGTATAGATGTTTCCTTTCAGTGCACTTCTCCAGATACTTTTTCTCCAGGAGGTGACAGTCTTCTTCGTACTTCTTTTTCAGAAGTTCATGTTGAACACCTGAAATTATTGAAGAAACCACAAATAGATCAGAATTGATAGCATATAACTGTATTAAAAGAACAAACACAGGATGTTGTTCATACACTCCATCATATACTTCTGCTTCAGTAGTTCACACTCTTCATCATACTTCTTTTTTAGAAGTTCATGTTGAACAGTTGATATAGGCGACGGAGCAGAAATACATCAGAATTTGTTAGCATAAAACTGTATAAAAACCATATATGAGAATGCCGTTCACGCATTTACTGAAGAGTATTTAAAGCTTCAGAACAGGAAAAGAGTCCACACTCGTGGCCTTAACTTCATCAAATTTACATTAGAAAAGTATATTATAACATCATATTCTTTTACAATAATAATAAAAGCATCAAAAGTGACAACACTAACCTTGATTCGAGTTCAGATTATGAGAGTACATGTAAATGCAGGGGTATACATGGAAAGGAATCATTAAAACCTTCAATTTGAACCGCCTGTAACTCTGGCCGAACCACCACTTCTTCCAAAATAGCTACCTCATAAGGAAGCACTCATATATGCATCTCAGATATGCATTATTGTTGTGTTTCATATTTTAATGGGAGCCTGTGGAAAGTGAAGGGTTGGTTGATAATGAACAGCATGTAACTTTGGCCGAGACACTGCAGAAGGTCTTATGTATGTATTATTATGGGCGCACAAAAAGTGCAGGTCAATTAATCGACCAGATGCAATTAAACCTAAATATTGTAATTGCTTTGCAATTAAATCGAGCATAATTTATGTGGAGGCGCAACTCCCTCTCCGGGGTGATGAAAAGCACTATTCTTAGCATCTTTGTAATTGCCGATTTTATCGGGTACAGTTTCTGTGGAGGTGCAACTCACTTTCCGTGGTGATAAATTTCAAATAGGTGATGAAGAATTTTCTGTGTGTAAGTGTTCTTCGTCGAATCTCTGGGATTGCCTGGCCACTCATTGGGGTACGAAGTATGAGGAGGCGCGGTTCTCTGTTAGTGGCAGTGAAGTTTTTCATCCATGATGAGGAATAATTTCTGTACAAGTGATCTTCTTTCTAATTGAGATTTTGCATCCATGAAGAAGAATAGTTTTTGTGCAAGTGATCTTCTTTCTACTAGAGGGACGAAGGTTTTCTTTTTCCGTTTGGATTGTCATTGTGGTGGGCGGGGCAGTCAATCAGATATTAATGGGAAAGGATAAAATATGTGAGGGGAGAAGCAAGATATTCTTGGCATATGAAGCAGCTGCGCGAGGGGCCTCATTCAAATTTTGATAGGGGAATCATACATATATGGGAAGGCGAAGCAGGATTTTCTTTCTAGTTGAAGCAGTGACGAGAGGGCGAAGCATATTTTTTTGGGTCGTCATTGTAGTGGGCGGAGGAATCAATCTAATATTGGTGGGGAAAGGGTACGTTAGTTGAGGAGGCGCAACAACGGCTAGAAGGTAAGGGTAGAATTATAATTCTTAAGATTAAAGAGATTTGGTAGAGTTTGGTGGCTCCAGGTAGGGGGGGATGCACATCCCCTTATATATATATATATTGACTTTCACGACCCAAACTAGGGCTTAGATGTGACACGGTGAATGGGGAATCCGAAGGGATCCCAAACAAGCCTCTTAGCATATCATACACACATCCTTAGTCGCGGAAGCAAGATAAACAACAAGAGAAAACATAAACAAGGGAAATTGAGACTAAGGGAGAGATTTTAACACTTAAATAATATAGATGAGTTAACACTCAAGCATAATACATAATTTTTCCAACAACATCTCTAGACATAGAACATAGCGGGGACTAAGACAAGCAACCAGGCTCACTCTCATATTAATGACCATAAGTATTACGAAATATACAAGATGTAGTCTAAGCATAAGTATAAAAGAAGATAGATATTATCCTTGAACATGAGTACTCACCAAAGCTAACTTGAACAATTCGTCTAGCCATGTGAAGGAGAATCAATGGGAGCTCCCCTTCCTACATTGTAATATCATGTAGGCATAAAGTATGCGTTAGTACGTTTGAATGTACTAAGTATGTAGGATGCAATGCAATAAGAGATAGGCAACATACGCAAAATACAATATCATAAGCAATGGATAGCATAATAACAATATGTCATGTATGAAAGATGCTTAAAGTAAAACATGCTTATGTAAAACCTATTACATGTAAAGGAAGAGACCATCTCTATAGACCAAGCAAACTTAGTATTTGGAATCCAAGGTAGACCACTCTTTAGAAATGATTGAGGTACCAACTCCTCAATTGGCTAATGGACATGACCACCCTCTATAGGAAATGATTTAGGTATCAACCCCTCAATTGGTTGATGGCTTACCACCCCCATCTGAGGCGATTTAAGTACCAACCCCTCCATTGGTTGACGAACATGACCACCCTTCGCCGGGAATGATTGAGGTACCAACCCCTCAAATGGTTGATGGCTTACCACCCATATCTGAGGCGATTGAGGTACCAACTTCTCAATTGGTTGACATACATTACTACCCTACATCGGGAATGATTGAGGTACCAACCCCTTAATTGGTTGATGGCTTACCACCCCCATCCGAGGTGATTGAGGCATCACCTCTCAATTGGATATGCGCAACTCAAACCACAATAGATACTTCTCATGAAATCAATACATATATACCGTCCTTTTATCATCATAAAGTCATTTAACTCATATACCATGCATTAGGCCTTTAACAACTCAAGAACCATAATCCGGACATTATATCAGACACGTGGTGGGTGTGTAATGCTAGTGTAAAATCATGTAATTCAAGAGTGAAATCATGCAAGAAAACTAAATGTAAAAGCACCCACCAACACTTGGTAATACCCTCATGCAATATACATCAAAACCCTTCATCAATTCTCAAGATAGATCAAAGATTCTTAGCTCAAAACATGCTTAAACAGTCATACTTTTATGAGACCCCAACATAGTTCATAGCCCAATTCATAGTAAGTAAGACCCATAAGTAAATCAACTTAGAAACATGAGATTTATGTAAAAAGGAAGCTTGAGCACCATAGGTGAAAGAACCCAATCGTTGAAACCCACATACCTTAGCTTTGGAGAATTCCTTGATGAAGATTGGAAATGGAGACTTGAAGCTTGAGTGAAATTTTAAGATTTGAAATGAGTTTGGAACCCTTGATTTTGAGTAAAATATTTGTCTAAATGTTTGGGAGAGTACTGGGGAATGTCTTGTATGATATGAAGATGAAATATGGCTAAGTATAGGTATTTTTACGTATGGGAAGACTTAGGATCAAGATCCAAAAGCCTTGGATCGAACTAATAAAACTGGGCAATTTTAACACTGAGGTGCACACCTAGCGTGTCAGGCGCGATTCTTCACCGGAAATCACCAACTTTGGAATTTTGAATTTTGATATGGTTGCTCTAAAATCAGGATTAGACCCATTCCCCACTCAATTTTGCCCTCTGATCAAGAATATGAAGTTGAATTTTTGATATCACACACGGATTTTGAGATATATAAAAATTACGATTATGGGCACTTCTGAGGCACATTTTTAGGAATTTTTTATGGTCGTTTCAATATCTCCCCCTTGGGAACATTCATCCCCAAATGTCAAAGAAATGTACATAAGAAAAGTAATTATGAAGCAATCAGCCCCAACAAGAACGCAATACATTTAAAACACTATTTTCAAAATCTCACATAAGTGTAAAAATCATGATGAACTTATCAACATAATATGAATGCATGCAAATGACATAGGGGCTGAAACATAAGATTTGGAATCATAAAAGAAAAGGACTTGACGTATTATTACAAGCTTGAATAGAGTGAATGTCACGACCCAAAATAGGGCCCAGACGTGGCATGACGAATGGAGAGCCCAAAGGGTCCGCAAATAAGCCTCTTAACTTATTATTACACATCCTTGGTTACAGAACCATTTAAATGACATAAAAGAGTAGAAATAGGGGAAATAGGACTAAGGGAAAAGCTTGCACAATATCGTAATCAAGGGACAAGAGTCAAGGCTCATATCATAGATACATAGCATGTCCAACAACACCTCTACTACATAGATAGAGCGGGACCAAGACAAAGCAATCGGGCTCACCCTCATAGTCTAAATAGAAAGTAAAGAAGAGTTCTCAATACATAATAAGAGAAACATATATTAAGGTCCCCGAAGTAGAGGACTCACCAACTAGCTTGAACATATACTAAGGTCCCCGAAGTGGAGGACTCACCAACTAGCTTGAATAGTACCGAACTAGCCACGTGGAGGAGAAGGATGATCAACTTAAGCTTCGATCCATACAAGGTGATATCATGTAGGCAAGAGTATACGTTAGTACGTTTGAATGTATATGTATGTAGGATGCATTGCAACAATAAGTAGGCATCATAATCAAAATGCAAATATTAAGCAATAGACATAATATAACAATATGGTATGTATGTTCAATGCTTATGTAAAACATGCTTAAGTAAATCATGCTCATATAGGATATCATATGTGAAGAAGAAACCAAACTAGTTGTTCAAGGTATAAATCCCTTGGTGGTTGTGTGGTATAAACCCCTCATATAGTTGATGGTAATCACACCTTACCAATATGGTGACGAAGTATGAACCCCTCACATAGTTGATGAGTATAAACCCCCAACATAGTTACCCGGGCTCTTGTCCCCCCGAATCGGATATGGTCTAATGCAACACTTTATATAGATTAAACTATATACATAAGCTCATTTCATCATCATAACATTATTGATATCATATCTCATGCTTTGGACCTTTAATTCCTCAAGAAACCACATTCGGATATTTTATCAAACACTTTGAGGGTGTGTAATGCTAGTATAAAACTATAAAATATAGAAATGAAATCATGCAAGAAAATTCATTGTAAAACCATCAATCAACACTTTGCAACACCCTCAAGACATATACATCAAAACCCCTTCTCAAATTTTATAATAGATCCAAGATTTATAGCTCAAAATATAGCAAAATAGTCACAACTTTACATAGCTTTAATATAGTGTGCAGTGAATTTCATAATAACCAAGACCTATTTGTAAATCAACTATAAATCATGCAATTTATGAAAAGTGAGGCTTGGGTATCATGGGAGAAAGGAACCCATGAATGAAACCCAAATATCTTAGCTTATTGATGAACTTGGTGAAGATTGGCGATGGAGACTTGAAGCTTGAAGAAGAACCTTGAAGGAGAACCTTAGCTAGGGATGAGGGTTTGGGACTTGAATTTTAGAGTTAAAATGTGGATAAATGTTTTGGGGAGTATTGGTAATGTTTAAGATGATATGAAGTTGAAATAAGGCTAAGTATAGGTAAAAACAAGGGTGGAAACACTCAGGTCCAAGACCCCAAAGCCTTAGACCGAGATTAAAAAATCACTAGCAGTGAAATACGCAGGTCCACGATGAGGACCTATCGTTGAGGCCAAATTAACACATTTCTGCGACAGCTGCGCATCATGGTGCTGTCGCGGATCGTCTCTGGAAATTGAAATTTTGAAAATTTGAAATTGTGATTCAGTTGCTCTTAAATCAGGGTTAGACCCATTTCCCTCTAATTTGGACCTCCTAAACAAGAATATGAAGTCAAATTTTAGAAATAACAAATGGATTTTGAGATATATAAAAATTAAAATTTTAGGCATTCCGAGGCACGTTTTTTGGCACTTTTTGGGGTCGTTACAATATCTCTCCCTTGGGAACATTCGTCCCCGAATGTAAAAGAGACGTAAAACACAAGAGTGATCATTAAAAAATCAGCCCCAACAAGAATGCAACATAACATGTAAAACATCATTTTCAAAATCTCAATCATAAATATAAAATCATCACGAACTTACCAATTTAAACATGAATGCATATGAATGACATAGGGGCTGAAACATAACACTTGAACCACATGAAGAATTTAGTCGTTATCTTAGACTTGATTAGAGTGAGTCGAGTACGAATATCGCTCCCATAAGACCACTTTGGCTTCCTTGGAGACACCTTTGACTTGATGATCCTTTCAAGAGGGCCTTAATGAATACCACATCCTCATTAATGAACTTCTCCATTCCTCCATCCAACATCTCCACCAGGACCTTCTTCCAAGTCAACTTATCCTCCATATCACCACCATATCAAAGAGTTCCATAGCACTAGAGCCACCAACACATCTCCTCAATCTAGAAACATGAAGAACCGAACAAACCATATCTACATCCATAGGCAAATTCCCAAACTTATGCAACCTTACCAACCTCTCTCTACAATCTTATAAGGAATAACAATCCTCAACTCAATTTTCAACCTTAAATACACCTAACCCACTTGGTACTGTAACCGCCATCTCCCCTTTGAGAGACAACCTCCACTCTAACATTCTCTCACTCAAAACTTCCAACTCTAATAAGGCGGAATCAAGGCCTTGCCTAATCTAGACCTCTTAACCCAATAAAATTTAGAACCATCAAGAACGCTATACTACCATGCTCAACTTCCCTAATCTAACTTCCAATCTAACCAACCGATGGACCCCACTAGTCTCCTCCTTGCCACCATCAAGAACACATGCTAGGCTACCTAGAGCACCAACCGCAACATTAGCCTTATCGAGGGAGAATAATGCACACCCATTATATTTAGCAAAAAACCTCTCATTTCCCTAAGGCTTGCAACACTATGCCCAAATGGTTCACAAGCTCTAAACAAACCAATACCTCATCACTAGAGACTACCACAAACATACCTAGGTAGGGTTTTAAGACCCTATTCATGACACTCAATAGACACAACCGGTGCACAAGCCCACCTAACAACTCTACCAATAATCAAAATGCTCATTCCTAGTTCAAAAGGGCACTTAGGGATATCACCTACCCTCCTCCACACCTGAGAACAAAACTCGAGCATCAAATCAACCTTAGGGAAGTGACTACCCCATTGGGGTTGACCAAATAAATCGACCATCCTTAACCATCATATTACAACCTTACGGGTTTTACAATCATCAGAAGCATGCTATGCAAGTAGCCCAAACTACCACAAGACTTCCAATCCATCAAGCTAAGTTTAACCTAGATCACAAGACAAGGCCCTATGCCACAAGATCATGGGGCAACCCTTATAAACCCTCTCCTTTCAATCCATCGGTGCTAAGTCGTCGTCCCACAAGAATACTTATAATATACATATACATACTTTCAATGAGGCAATAGTCGTTTTTCATTTTGAATTATTTCAATGCACAATTGGGCTTAAAAGCCAAACACCATTCATAATAATTCATACTTAGGTTCAAATGCCAAAATTATAATTTCATAGTCATAATACTTATGCATAAGAATAGCCCATTCATATACCAAAATGGTGTAAGCACCCAAAATGCTTAAGGAGCAAAAATCAAAGACATATATGTGATCACAATATTTTCATAACCAACCTTTTATCAAAATCATACCATAAAACGAAATTGGCTTACCCATAACATAATTTCACAAAATAATCCTTGTACATGAATACATATGCTATGAACAATGAGAAAATGACATGGCTAATTAATACTTTATTTAAAAATCAATATTTATAATGCGAAGTTGAAGTGAAACATAATGAATTCCATATTTAAATCCATAGTGTAATCTCTCGTGCATAAATAATTCAAAAAGGGAACATGCATACTTATAACTTCATAGATCCAAAGTAGATCCTCATATAACGGTTCAAATTATATTAAAATCATCAAATAAGCACTACCCATGCATCAATAGAATTTTGCGCATCATAATATTCAAAACTTTCAAATTAAAGTAAGCAAAATCCATGTAGGTTTTCTTGAAAATAGTTTTGGGTCTCCTCAATTGGGAGGGATCAAGGATCAACCCTTATACACATAAATCCTACTAGCACCAAGGAATAACACAAGAAATATCAACTCCCAGACCTATCAAATCACCCCACTCAAAACATCGGTCATAACATGGCCTTACTTAGGGTCAACTAAGTCATAGAATCAACAATAGAAGAGGGCCTACTCACAATCTCCGTTAATAGCCTTCTAAACCCAAGAGGCTCGTAATACCCAAGGAAGTCAAGGTCTAGGCTAACACCTAATCGCCCTTATCTCCATAGGGTCCTCCTTAACACCCTCACTCAGCACCACACAACCTAGGAAGGCAACCACTTACCACCAAAATCCCCATCTCTCCTACTTAGCACCCAAACTTCTTTCTTGAACTTGTAGTACTACCGTCACATGATTCACATGCACTACCTCATTAGGGAACGAACCATATTATCATCACCAAAACCACCATAAACCTATTAGAGCAGGTACTAAAGATCTTACTTATAAGACTTATGGGCATACCCTGTTGCTAGTCAAACATAAGGATACTACCCCAAAATTCAAAATATCGGAAAGGACATTCAAAGCGTCATCTTCCACCAACAAATTCTATAGACAAAACAACTTAGGTTCAACACCTCCATTTCTCACAAGATAACAAATGCAACCCCTTAGAGACCTAATTGTACCCTAAGATAAGAAATGGACCTACCTCTTTTTCTACCACTTGACAACCTCCCACTTCAAGACGGGTTCATTAGGGATTCAAGATCTAGTTCCACGGGTTCCATATCCATGAAGACACTACATGCATGTACCCATTCCATCCCTATAATGACATTCAAATCCACCACGCCACTCCAACAAACCATAAAGCAAGACCTAATGCAATACAAACCCGGATCAACACCTATGAACCTCCTAGCAATAACATACCCAACAAAAGGATAGACACCAAAGATCCACACAACACCTTGGGAACACAAGAAGCCCCACTAGCAACAAAAAGAATAGAGAAGAAATAGTGGCATACCTGGCCTAACAATACATGCACAACAAAGCTAAGAAAACTTTAACTTACCGCTAATAGCATTGGGCATCTCATCCCCTCCTCGAGTCACCTCATCAATACGACCGCCTTTATGCTTCCTTTGAATATATGGACAATCCTTTAGCTTCTGACCACTTCATTACACCCATAACAAGCATTGGTCTTTCTCAAGCATAGGCCACCATGATACTTCCCACACCTTTGACACTTGGGATCGGTCATCCCACCATCACCTCCTTTGCCCTTACTAGATTTTCGAGGATAATCCCTCCTCTTATGTCCTACTTCACCACAATCAAAACAAGCATTGGTGTCCTTGAAATATGGGCCCCTATGAGCCTTATCACATATCGGGAATATAACGTCACCTCTATCCTTGAGACATTGGAACATTCCTTCAACACGGGCCCTCTTGGCCTCACTTTCTCTCCCCTTACCATTTGAAGTCCCGAAAGTGCCCACTTGTTGTTCGATGTGAGTTGCCCATCTAGCCACCTCTTTGGCCACTTTCCATAGAGCATTGCAAATCTCTGCACTCGTCTTATCACTATCTTGAGTAGATTGAGACATATCTTGGAATGTAACAGTTAGGGGTTAGCAATAAACCCTAGGGGATCTAACTCTATCGCACGACATGGATCATGAAGAAGTGGAACTTATCCTAGCTCATAGTCTCCTACTTATAGTTGTGGTACATAACACAACTATGAATAAGACTCTAATCGACGTAGTGTGTTGGACTCCAAGTGTAACACCCCATATCTTACAGTACTAGTACTATGTAAATGAAACGTGATATGGCTTTTCAAATTAGCGCCAATTTTTAAAAGTGCTTGAATCTCAAATTAGAGGGCGACATGTATGTCTAGTGCTGAAGAGGGTCGAGTGTAAATAAGTTTTAAGTCAAATTAAGGAGATCACGACCTTAAACGAGGTAAAAGAAGTGAGGTGCTTATAGGACTTAGGAAGCTAGCAGGTGAGTCACCTACATGCTTAGCTTAAATACGCTAACTAAATGGAGACGAGACCCTACGCCAAATCTGAAAAAACCCAAGTTCGATAATGAATAGAGTCTGTGTTAAGAGTGTAACTTTAGCCCGTATTTTACCATCGTAAGTGGACAATACTTACATCCCATGATGAATAATAAAAGGGCCCAAGTACATCACAATACACTTAACTAATTAGGCCCAACTAAGTGAAGAGGAATTAGAAAAATGGACAGCCAAGGCCCATCAGTTTTGAGACACATTTAAGCCCAAGTGAGAGACCCAAGCTGCTGCATCACCAACTTATTAATATCTGTTGATATGTAGTCAAACGCTTAAGAGGAACTCGGCCAAAAGAGTCCCTTTAAAAGGGCTTTAAAAAATTCCCTTAAATCATTCCACTTTGAAACAATTTTCAGCTTTCCTAAAGACTTTTTTTCTCTTTACTTTACTTTACAAGGAAGCCAATAAAACCCTCTAGGGTTCTTGAAGGAAAACTGAATCTTAAAGGCTATATTCATTTGTTATACTTATCCCATGACAAACAAGAAGTATATACTAGTTATGCTTATGAACAAAGGTCAGAGAACATGCGCTTAGAATGTTGCTGCACACTTGCCTTTTTTTTAGTGATTTATCTATGGTTTGTAGGCTGGATTATGAAGAGAAATTGATGTTTCTAACATGATTTAAGTTATAGATATTAATCTAAGGTTTCTGCCCTGATTTTGTTTCACTTAACAATGAGTTTTATTATGCTATATTAAGTGTGATTTTGATTGGGACTTGGGGGCTGATGGATGGAAGACTATTGCCTCACGTCCTTCATGACTACTTTGGCATGACTACTTTGGTGTTATTCTGGGATTGTTTTAAGGATGTTTTTATGTATGAATGTGTTGAGGACAGTTTGGTTAAAGTCTGGATAGTTATGAATTATTGACGTCGAGATATAGGGAAATGGAGTAAGGTTGTGCTACCTGATTGTATGACATGTGAAATTGGTGTGTGCTGTGAATTATGGACTGTTTCCAGTATGTTATGAACCTAAACTAGGCTGTATATACCATGTATATGGAATGGGTAATAGACACATATGCTTAGAGGTGGAAGGGATGAAATAACGTCGTCGGGTCGATGCTTACGGGTTGCTGCCCAAAGTTTATTTTACATTAGATTGGACTGCCAAGAAATGCTTCTTAGCTGCTAATACCAGTGTTATTGCCTATCTATTATAGATAAATATTTGAGGGAAAAGGAGGTTACTCCAAGGTAATAACGAGGTCGTATATCGAGGTATGTAAGGCTACTTGATTTCGTATTACTTGACATGAAATCTAGATTCTTCCTTGGCACATAAAGGCAATTACCAACTCTGACAACTACTTAACCGTGTCTCCACTTTTTCACATCTTCATATGCTCTCACACATAGTCACCTTCAAATCTACATACATACTTGGATACCAAGTTACATGGGTTCTTATTGCTAAATAAAGTTCACGAGTTGTTTCATCTCATATGCATTTTATCAGTTGTGTAATGTACACATTTTTATTGTTGTATTACCTTGTATGATTATTTACATATCACATACTACATCTACAGACCTACAACTCCAATGTTATGACCACCAAAGGAATCATCTCAAAAGTAATTGAAAGATAAAGTATATTGCTTATTGATGGGTGGTAACTCGAGGGGTGGAAGAATCACTTAGCCAGGGTCAATCCTATCACAAGGGGAAGCCAAGGGGTGAAAGGAAGAGCCTAGCCAAGGTAAATCCTGAATAGATTTACCACTGATTAGCTGGTCATTTGTATTACATGTTGTGCACAGATTATACAGTAAAGGTAAAGTAATAAAAAGAACATAAAGTACATGATCCCACAGTTTAACTAAAGGCGGTCTCTTATCCTACACTAGTGCATAGTTTCATTTGAGTTATTACTGCATATACAGTATTTCCTGCCTTACATATTCAGTACATTATCTCGTACTGACATCCCTTATGGAGGACCTGCATTTCATGTTGTAGGTATAGGTTCTAGTTGCGCTCCCCAGTAGGAGTACGGGATATCCAATTGTTGTTACTAAGCTCCAGGTTTCTTCGGAGCTTTATGTGTCTAGAGCTTATATTTTTGTATTGTATAGTTAGTCGAGGCGGGGCCTGTCCCAACCCTTATCAGATACTTTTCCTTATCTAGAGGCTTTGAAGACTATGTAAATTAAAGTGTGGTCATGTCTCATACTTTAAACAACGTGGCCCCAATGGCCTAGCCATATGCATTTTCTTTTGGCTTGTTATTACTGCTTACTTTCTTAAAGGCATGTTGAATGAAGAAATTCCTTATAGTATGTATAGAAAGCGCATGGATACAGGTTGGTTCTCCAAAGCCTTATCAGCACTGGGTGCCAGTCCGCCTTAATGGGACTTTTGGCATGACACCGAGGATCTATCAACCTAGTGCTCTGATACCAAGTTCGTCACGACCCAAAATAGGGCTTAGACGTGACATGACGAATGGGGAGCCCGAAGGATCCCCAAACAAGCCTCTTAACTTATCATTACAAATCCTTGGTCACGGAAGCATTTAAATGACATAAAAGAGTAGAAATAGGGGCAATGAAACTAAGAGAAAAGTTTGCACTATATCGTAATCAAGGGAAAAGAGTCGAGGCTCATATCTAGATATATAGAATGTCCAACAAAACCTCTATTACATAGATAGAGCAGGGGACAAGACAAAGCAACTAGGTTCACCCTCATAGCCTAAATAGAAAGTAAAGAAGAATGTTCAATACATAATAAGAGAAACATATACAAACATCCCCGAAGTGGAGGACTCACCAATTAGCTTGAGTAGTACCAAACTAGCCATATGGAGGAGAAGGATGATCAACTTGGGCTTCGATTCCTACATGGTGATATCATGTAGGCAAGAGTATATGTTAGTACGTTTGAATGTACTAAATGTGTAGGATGAAATGCATCATAATCAAAATGCATAATATTAAGCAATATGTATAATATAACAATATGTCGTGTATTTTCAATGCTTATGTAAAATATGCTTAAGCAAATCATGCACATATAGGATATCAGTGAAAAAGAGACCAAGCTAATTGTTCAAGGTATAAACCCCTCGGTGGTTTTGTCGTATAAACTTCTTACATGGTTGATGGTAATCACACCTTAGCAACATGGTGATGAAGTATAAACCCCTCGCATGATTGATGAGTATAAACCCCCAACATGGTTACCCAGACTCTTGTCCACCTGAATCGGGTATAGTCTAATGCAACACTTTATATAGAGTAAACCATATACATAAGCTAATTTCATCATCATAACATCATTAATATCATATCTCATGCTTTGGACCTTTAATTCCTAAAGAAACCACATCCGGATATTTTATCAAGCACTTTGAGGGTGTGTAATGCTAGTATAAAACCATGAAATATTGGAATGAAATCATTCAAGAAAATCCAATGTAAAACAATCAATCAACACCTTGCATCACCCTCAATACATATACATCAAAACTCTTTCTCAAATCTTACAATATATCAAAGATTTATAGCTCAAAACATAGCAAAACAGTCATAACTTTATATAGCTTTAATATAGTGTGCAGTGAATTTCGTAATAATCAAGACCCATTTGTAAATCAATTGTAAATCGTGTAATTTATGAAAAAGGGAGGCTTGGGTATCATGGATGAAAGGAACCCATGAAAGAAACTCACATATCTTAGCTTATAGATGAACTTGGTGAAGATTGGAGATAGAGACTTAAAGCTTGAAGAGGAACCTTGAAGGAGAACCTTAGCTTGGGATGAGGGTTTGGGACTTGAATTTTGGAGTGAAAATGTGGCTAAGTGTTTTGGGGAGTATTAAGAAACGTTTAGGATGATATGAAGGTGAAATAAGACTAAGTATAGGTAAAAACACGGTTAGGAACACTTAGGTCCGAGACCCCAAAGCCTTGGACTGAGATAAAAAAATCACTGGCAGCGAAATACACAGGTCCACAATGCGGACCTGTAGCGGAGGCCAAATTAACACATGTCAGCTGTCGCGGTGCTGTCGCAGATCGTCTCTAGAAATTGAAATTTTGAAAATTTGAAATTGTGATTCGATTGCTCTAAAATCGGGGTTAGACCCCTCTCCCCCTAATTTGGATCCCCTGAACAAGAATATGAAGTCGAATTGTCGAAATAACAAACGAATTTTAAGATATATGAAAATTAAAATTTTGGGCATTCCGAGACACGTTTTTGGGCACTTTTTGGGGTCATTACAGTGAAAGAAGTTCGTACATTGCTTCTCCATACCCGCTCCAGCTCCTCGAGAGAGACTATTGACTTGACGATTCTTCTAAGGGCCTTAACGAACACTACATCCTTATTAATCAACTTTTACCACCCATCCATCTAATATCTCTACTGGGATCTTTTCCTAAGCCAACTTATCCTCCACAACACCCACACCCTCAAAGAGTTCTATAGCACACCCACACCCTCAAAGAGTTCTATAGCACTAGAGTCACGAACACATCCCCTCAACTTAGAAGCAAGAAGAACTGGACGAACCCTATCCACATCCATAGGCAATCCCCATTCGCATGCAACCTCACAATCTTCCTCAGAACTCTATAAGGACTCACAAAACTTAAACTTAATTCCCTCTCTTGCCAAACAGGACCACACTCTTCATGGGTGAAACCTTCAAATAGACCTAATCACCAACTTTTAATTCGATATCCCTCCTTCTCACATCAACATAGGACTTTTGACGACTTTGGGCTATTTTCAACCTTTCCCTAACCAACCTCACCTTCTTCATAGCCTCCATAACCAGATTTGGATCCAACCAAGCCATTTCTCCTACTTCAAACCACCCAACCGATGATCTACAATGCTTACCATAGAGGGCCTCAAAAGGAGCCATACTAATGCTAGAATGATAGTTATTATTAGTCTCATCAAGAACCCTCTTTCTCAAGTCATCGACACTCGGCACACACAACCTACCTTGGTATCTAAGGGCACCATCTCCCCCTTGGGAGAAGACCTCCACCTTGCCAACGCTCACCAAAGCCTTCAATTCTAACAAGGAGGGATCAAGATCTTACTTTGCTTCTACCTCATCAACCAAGGAAGATTTTTGAACCACCAACAACCATAACACCACCATAGTCAACCTCTTATAACCTAACCCTCAATCTATCCAACCGGTGGACCTCCCTAGCCACCCCTTTGCTCCACCATCAATATGAACTAGGCTACCCATAGACACCTTACTCGAAGCACCAACCACAACATTAGTCTTACCGGAATGATAATGTACACTCATATCATAATGCTTAAGAAGTTATAACCATCTTCTTTGTCTCAAGCTAAGATCCCTTGGGTGAACACATATTGGAAACTCTTGTGATCGGTAAACACATCAACATGCACCCCATACAAATAATGACGTCAAAATTTCAAAGCAAAAACTACGGTGGCCAACTCAAGGTCATAGATAGGATAATCCTTCTCATGCATCTCAAATTGTCTAAAAGCATAAGCTATCACCTTACCATTTCGCTTCAAAACACAACCTAAACTAATTAGGAGGCGTCACAACACACAGCAAACCCTTCCAACTCTTCCGGTAGAGACAAGATAGGAATAGAGATAAACTTATCCTTTAACGTTTGGAAACTCTTTTCACACTCATCAGTCCATATAATCTTAGCCTTTTTTGAGTCAACTTAGTCATGGGAGAAGCAATAGAAGAGAACTCATTCATAAACCTACGGTACTAACCCGCTAAGCCCAGGAAACTCCTAATGTCTAAGGGAGTCAAAGGTCTAGGCCAATTTCTAATCACATTCGTCTTTTTAGGATTCACCTTAATACCATCCCCCGACACCACATGTCCTAGAAAGGCAACCTCTTTAAACCAAAATTCACATTTCCCATACTTAGCATACAACTTCGCTTCCCTTAATCTTTGTAGCACTGCCCTTAAATGAGCCATATGCTCTAAATAAATCAATACTTCATCTCTAGAGACTGCCACAAACATGCAAAGGTAGGGTTTTAAGACCCTACTCATGAAACCCATAAACATAGTCGGTGCATAAGTCAACCAATTAACTCATCCACGACTCAAAATATTCATTCCTAGCCCGAAAGGGCACCTAGGGATATCACCTGCCTTTGTCCTCACTTGGGAACAAAACCCGAACCGAAGGTCAATCTTAGATGAGTGACTGACCCATTGAAGTTGGTCAAATAGATCATACATCCTTGGGAGCTCATTCTTTATGGTGACCCTAATAAGTTGCCAGTAATCAATGCACTTTCCAAGGGAACCAATCTTCTTCTATACAAACAATATCGAGAAGCTCACTAGGAATGACATCAAGGAACTCATTAACCACCGAAATCGACCCTATAGGAAGGAACTTGGACTCAACATCCCTAACCCTCGCAAGATGATAGAGACTCCCCTTAGAAAATTACTCATGGGATTGAATGCAAGAAATAAATCTACCCTTGATCACCGGTCATGATTTTCCCACTCAAGAACGGGTTCACTAGGGACTTGGAATCTAACTCTATGGGTCCTATCAATAATAGAGACATAATATGCATACAAGTAATCCATCTCAGTATAATATCAAAATCTACCATATCTAATTCAACATAGTCACAAGACAAGATCTATGCAATATGACCACAAAACAATTCCCATAGACCTTCCTAGCAATAATAGACTCACCAATGGAGTAGACACCAAAAGTTCACACAACAACTCGGGACACACATGAAGCCCATGAGAAAAAAAGGGGATAATGAAAAAGATAGTAGCACCCGGACCCATCAATGCACATATATCAAAGTCAAAGGAAACTTCAACATACTGGTAACAACATTGGGCGCCACATCCACTCCTTGAGCCTCTTGACCAACATGACCACCTTGTTCTTGAGGTCGACCACCTTTACACCTTTTTCAAGCCTGAAGACAATCAGCAACCTTGTTACCCACCTCACCACAACCATAACAAGCATTGGTGCCCCTCAAACATGGGCCTCTATGAATCTTACCATATTTTGAGCACTTAGCATAAGGCACCACACCACCACCACCTTTTGGACTTTGGAACTTTCCTTTAATACGGGCCCTCTTGGCCCCTCTCTCCTCCCTCTTACCACTTGAAGTCTCAGGGGCACTCACTTGTTGATTGACTTGAGTTGTCAATTTTGTCACCGCTTTGGCTAATACCCATAAAGCATTGCAAACCACCGCATTTGATATATCACCGTCCTGAGTAGCTTGAGACATATTATGAAATGCAATGATAAAAATAAGAAATAAGCTTTACGGGCCTTAACTCTATCACACGACATAGATCAAAAGAAGGGAAATATTTCCTAAAACATCTCATAGCCTCTCATTCATAGTCATGACGCATTTCACAATCATCAATAAGACTCTAATCGACGTAGTGTGTTGGACTCCAAGGACCATTAACAACCTAGTACTCTGCTACAAAGTTTTCACGACCCAAATAGGGCCTAGATGAGACACGGCGAATGGGGAACCTGAAGGGACCCTAAACAAGCCTCTTAACATATCATATACACATCCTTGGTCGCAAAAGCAAGATAAACAACAAGAGAAAACATAAACAAGAAAAATTGGGACTAAGAGAGAGAGTTTAATACTTAAATAACATAGATGAGTCAAAACTCAAGCATAATACATAACTCGTCCAACAACACCTCTAAATATAGAACATAGCGCGGGCCAAGACAAGCAATCGGGTTCACCCTCATAGTAATGACCATAAGTATTCCAAAATATACAAGATGTATTCTAAGCATAAGCATGGAAGAAGATAGATATTGTCCCCGGACATGAGGACTCACCAAAGCTAACTTAAACAATCTGTCTAGCCACGTGAAGGAGAATCAATGAGAGCTCTAGTTCCTACATGGTAATATCATATAGGCATAGAGTATGCGTTAGTATGTTTGAATGTACTAAGTATATAGATAGGCAACGTAGGCAAAATGCAATATCATAAGTAATGGATAGCATAATAATAATGTCATGTATAAATGATGCTCAAAGTAAAACATGCTCATGTAAAACTTATTACATGTGAAGGAAGAGACCATCTCTATAGACCAAGAAAACTTAGTACTTGGAAACCAAGGTAGACCACTCCTTAGAAGTAATTGAGGTACCAATCCCTCAATTGGTTGACGAATATGACCATCCTCCGTCGGAAATAATTAAGGTACCAACCCCTCAATTGATTGATGGTTACCACCCCCATCGGAGGCGATTGAGGTACTAACACTTCAACTGGTTGATGGATATAACCATTCGCCGCCCGAAATGATTGAGGTACCAACCCGTCAATTGGTTGATGGCTTACCACCCCCATCTGAGGCCATTAAGGTACCCCTCAATTGGTTAACGAACATGACCTCCCTCCACTAGGAATGATTGAAGTACTAACCCCTCAATTGGTTAATGGCTTACCACCCCCATCCGAGGCGATTGAGACATCATCCCTCAATTGGCTATGGTCAACTCAAAATACAATAGATACTTCTCATGAAATCAACACATATATATCATCCTTTCATCATCATAAAGTCATTAACTCATATACCATGCATTAGGCCTTCAACAACTTAAGAATCATAATCCAGACATTTTATCAAATACTTGGCGGGCGTGTAATGCAAGTGTAAAATCATGCAATTCAAGAGTGAAATCATGCAGGAAAACTTAATGTAAAACCACCCACCAACACTTGGTAATACCCTCATGCAATATATATCAAAACCCTTCATTAATTCTCAAGTTAGATCAAAGATTCACATCTCAAAACATGTTTAAACAATCACACTTTATGAGACCCCAACATAGTTTATAGTCTAATTCATAGTAAGTAAGACCCACAAGTAAATCAACTTAGAAACATGAGATTTATGTAAAAGGGAAGTTTGGGTACCATGGGTGAAAGACCCCAATGGTTGAAACCCATATACCTTAGCTTTGGAGAATTCCTTGATGAAGATTGAAAATGGAGACTTGAAGCTTGAGTGAAATCTTTTAAGATTCGGAATGAGTTTGGAACCCTTTATTTTGAGTAAAATATTTGTCTAACTGTTTGGGAGAGTATTAAGGAATGTCTTGTATGATATGAAGGTGAAATATGGCTAAGTATAGGTATTTTCACGTATGGGAAGACTTAAGCCCAAAACCCAAAAGCCTTGGAAAAAACTAATAAAACTACGCAATTTTAACACTAAGGCGCGCCCCTGGCACATCACGCTTGGGGCGCGATTCTTCACTGGAAATCACGCTTTGGAATTTTGAATTTTGATACAGTTGCTCTA
>JAABOM020130936.1:0-21088 GCA_011800125.2 Solanum clarkiae
GGGGGGGGGGGGGGGGGGGGGGGGGGGGGGGAAGCGAGGGGCTATGTATGTGTTTGGCCCCAATGAAATAATTGTTGTGTGAATTTTTAATCGCAAAATAAAATTTTAAATCTTTTAATCAACAAAAGATTCTTATCTCATAAATGAAGAGTAATAGTACTGATGATGGTAAAAAAATCAAAGAATAAATAAAATTGGATCGAAAAGAAAAATAAATATAATACTTGTTTGGCTTTCACTCTCTTAGAGAAAGTGTGATGCACATAAATACTTGTTTGGCTTTAACTCTCTTAGAGAAAGTGTGATGCACATACTCTTGCCACGTCACTTAATTGTGTTTAAATGATACACTTTTAATGATGTTAAGCGTCTACTTGGAACAAGCCCTAGTTAAGGTGCCAAAATGAAATTTAGTGCCAAGCTAGTTTAGGCCCTTTTGTTTTTTAATCTTTTGGTCACAAGCATCTATTTTTTTTCAAGCCAAACACATATGCAACCCCTTAAACTTGGCCTTAAATTTCATTTTGGCACTCCAACTCAACATTGTTCCATATTAACCCTTCAACTCCAATTTTCGTATTCCATTTTGACACTTCTATCCAAGAAATCAATAAAATGGGGGAGAATGTACTTCACATGCCATGACATGGCATAAAAGCCAATTAGAAATACATACATAACCTCTCTAACTTGACTTTATTTATTATTTTAACACTTTATCTTGCCTTTGTTCTATTTTAACCTTTCAACTTTATTTAATTGTTATGCCCCGGGAGGGGACCCAAGACGTGGCCGACACTCAGGGGCTATTGCTAGTCCTCAAGCGAACCGCTTGGCCTCATCACATTCATTCATTCATACATTCTACAAATCAGCGGAAGACATAAGAAAATAAATGTGCACATTTCGTTATCTAGTCTCAAATAGCAATAAAATGAAAGGCTAGTAGAATGACACTAGCTCACAAGTCTCAACATCAACATCCGACTCTAGTCTATGAAGCCTCTATCACTATTAGGTGGTGCCAATGACAGACCAATGGCTACCCCAATCAAAATAAAAAGTCAAGCAAACTAACTCTAAGGAAGATGAAAGTAGGTGATGAAGCCTTCAAAGTAGGGGAGGCTCACCAGTCAGCTGAACGTCTCGAGATCCTCAATGGTGCGTTTGTTGATGACCTCTATTCTATGTATCTATATATAAAATGATGCAGTCCTAGAGGAGGACGTCAGTACGTGGAATGTATTGGTACGTAAAATAGCTGAGTGACACCAAAACAGGTAGAACAATATAGAAACAATAATCAACATCAAGGTTAGTGAAAATCAACATGTCAAATGTCTATCTAAAGCAAGAATAAAGAGTAGATAAGTGACCAACAACCCGTTAACTCATCAATTGAATCAGACTCATCGCAGAAGGACTCATCTCATCTCATTACATCTAAACTCAGATTACTCAGTTTGTGAACTTTCTAGGAGTTTCTCTTAACCAACACCACTTATGAACCAGGGGTTGTACAATAATAACGTTGATATTGCCACAACAGTTTCGTACTTACCAGGTAAGGAACGAATATAATCCATAAGGAATCTAAACTCTGCCATCCTCTATCTTTTAGGGATGTAAACTCGAGAGGGGACCATGAGATATAATGGTTCAATCCTCTCGTGCGTTGGGCCGACATAGGTAATGAGTGCAAGTGGGACTCACTCTTACTTATTTCGCTACTCGACACTCCTCCCAAGACTTAATTCTCATAAGACTCCTTGTCACCATCTCAAGTGGCCTCATGGAGGCACTCATCATCTCAATTGGTCTCATGGAGACACTCTTCATCTCAATTAGTCTCATGGAGACACTCATCCTAATTAGTCTCATGGAGACTCTCATCATCTCGTCAACTCAAACTGAAGGGGTCCTCTATTATTTAAAGGACTTTAACTCATCTCAATGAACTCAATTCTCATTTAAGAAGTCAAGGACTTAGGTCATCAATTAGAAGAAATCATTTAGACAAAACTCAAGAACTCAATTATGAAGACTCGTAGGATCATCAAACTCAAATAACTCAACCTCATACTCATATCAAGATCTCCATCAACATACTCAAGTCAAGGTTCTAAACTCCGTCCCTAGGTTCATTCATGCATACTTTTAAAAGTCAACATATAGGGTTTATACAATATCTCATGAAAAATAATCAATTCAATAAAACAGGTTTATGATGATCATCAACATATGAAAAATACATATAGTAAATATGATTTCTCAAGAAAATAATCAAAAATCATGCATGCAGACTCAAGAACCTTTAACTCTCATCTAAGACCATCTATAGGTAACATGAGAGAATAATCTCATGCTTTTGTTTAGCCTTACATACCTGGAATGAAGCTCTTCAAATCAGCCGTCAAGATTTCTCCTCGAATTATCCAATCTCACATTCTTCTTTCTTCTCTCTCAAGCCCTAACTTTCAAGTGTTGTGAAGAAGGACTTAGAATGGGTTTTAGATCTTATTTACTCATCAAAATCACCTAAATTGATCGTGTTTTTAGTTTATGAGGGCTTGGAAAAAGTCTAGAATGCCACTCAAAAGATTTAAAATTTTGAATTTTGGTGGAACATCTCGCACACTTGTGTAATTTCAAAAATTCAGTCTCGTCAAAAAATTGAAAAATATAAGTATGGGTTCTCGACAGGTCAACGTCGCGGGCCCAATTTATATCCTCACTAGCTGGGTTTTTAGATCGAAATTTTTTTAATCTAGTTGCTCTAAAATCGGGTCGAGACTACTTTCCCACCCAAGATTTTATGCTGATCACAATTCGATCTTGGATTTTCCATCCAAGCTTGGGAAGATGCGTTATGCGCATGATTTCATTCTAGGGGCATTTTGGTAATTTTATCAGATGTTACATCATCTCCCCCTTGGGATCATTCGTCCTGGAATGATGAGTAAAGGTGGATATCAAGGCACAAATAGACTCAATCTCAATATTGGTAATTTTATCAGGTGTTACATCATCTCCCCCTTGGGATTATTTGTCCTGGAATGATGAGTAAAGGTGGATGTCAAGGCACAAATAGACTCAATCTCAATATTCACATCTATCAACCAATCTTTCGATTCCTCATCACTATCAACAATCTCTATTCAGACTCAAGAATAGACAAATCGGTTTAGATCAAGAGTAGAGATACTCTTTTAGACATTTTCGCCATCAATCACGAACGGAACATCGAAACTCAATCAATTTTAATCATTTAAACACTTCGACAATCAAAATCCTTCGAACTCAGGAAGGAAACCATCAACCCTAATAGAAATGGGACCATCGATACATAAGACTCTATGTATAATTCTAAAGCTTTGCACCTCATCTCAATTATGGTCTTTTTCATGACACTCTACTCTATCAACTTCAGTTTATAGCTCTTATTCAACTCTCTACCTATCCACATCCTCTTATTCTATTCAAGTCTACTCTTGAGCCTCAAGGTGCTACCCTTAAGATGATCATGTTCATACAAAGTTAATTCTCAATACTTATCTCTATACTTCCACGGGGGCTTCCATTAAAAGATCACTAGTCTTTTTCACTAATTCACTATCATGAAGTCTTCAATAGTCTATCATAAATATTCGCATAATAATAACCATGCATTTAAGTCTATCACTCTAACCCTTCAACTGTGTCTTAGAATTTTCAAGCCTACTTAGCACCTCCACTTCCTCCATTCAATGAGCTCCCACTCAAAGACATGCCATCATACTCTTACTTATCTATTACACGTCATAAAATCTCATCTCTCTCCTCCTCTCTATCCTTATCCCTATATATACAAGTACAACACCAATGTCGCATACGTTCACTTCTTCTCATCTACCCTCATTCTATGTCTACTACTATCAGCATCACTATTTGGACCAAGGGGAACTTATCATCTCTACATCCCACCATCAATAATGGCATAATAAGCAGAAGCTCAGTGCATGCATAAGATAACATCAGAATGAAGAACTCTCACTCTCTCCTATCAACCATCACTCTTTTACTATCATCGACATTTCCATCAAGACATGGGAAAACAGGATCACTCAAAGAACTTGGAACGATGATCATTAGCACGATTCGATCGAGAATTTTTATTTGAGAACATTCATAATAAAGTACAATCTCTCTCGTCTATCAAGAGTCATTATGATTCACAGAATTATACGTAGCATAAAACTCAAGTCACATATCATTCAACATAGGACTAGAAACTCTTGGGTCCATGGGATCAGATCAAGATTCATGAATGAACTTATCGCCTTTCATCCTGACAATTCAGCACGAATAACAATCAGCAAGTGGCGTATGGGACTAGGCCATGGGCATGACAGTCATACACCAGATAGGAACAGAGTATCATCTTCACTGAAGTATAAGGAATATAAAAGATGACAAAAATTAATGCCTCATTCAAATCAACTATCACCATCGAACACTTAAGATCTACTTCGATCTATTACATCACCATATCCCCCTTAGATCATACCTCCTCTAAACTATAAGCATATACCTCCAAACGATCGAGGAATCACTATTCATAAGAATAGGCGTTTGAAACTCTTATATTATGCTAAAGTTGCATACATATGGCTAGCTAATCAACACTTTTCAAGGATATCAGTATTAGCTTCCTCTTGTCTCTACGGAACTCTCCCTCTATATTTGCTACTCTTAATGATGTACATAACCACTTTTCACAACTCTTACAATCTATTCTCTTCTTTTTGCCTGCTAGCACTCAACTTCTGTGCTCCTATAAACTCATTTGTATAAGACTTCGACTATAATGGAAAGCTCATCATCACCTATTCATAAACCCCAATCAACTTAGTTGCTTAGGATGACACAGAATGCATACCTCGACCTACTCCACAATGACGACACAAATAAACTATCTATTTTCTTATAGCAGTAATAAGTTAGAGCTTCACACATATTTACATAATCATGGATACATATCACATGCCTCTTCTTATCTATTGAGCTATCTTTGTCTCACTCGTCTTACCTAAGGGACACTTGTACCTTGCCTATAGCATCACTTGCTCACAAATCAACGCCTTCATCTCGAACATACACTATGCAAACCTCTTAGAACAAATCTCCCACTAATACTATCACTCTCATGATGTTATATCCTCTTTAATACCACTCCTCAAAATTCAAGCTTAGGGTTTAGCACTAACATGTGCATCTATCACACACCTCTCTAAAACTAGTTTACAATTACTAGGTAAAAATTCAGGGTACCTAAGCCTACTAAAATCTCCTAGCGAGTATTCAATCAACACATCCCTTCCTCACAACTCAGTACCACTCACCTATTTAATCATATCTCCTTATGTGATTAAGCTAAAAACTCGATGAGTCTCATGAACTCTCGCTTAAAATCATAAGCCTAATTTAGATCTATCGCATTGAAAGCACTCTTTTCCCTTATTCAACAACTACACTTCACCCTCAATAGTATGAATACTACAACACATCAACATAAACTTTCTTCTAGTTTGAGTGCCCTCTGTCACATTCTAACAATAACTCTTCCTCTATACCTCATCATGAAAATTATAGGGTACTTATGACTCTTTCATCAAAACTTATGGCAATCGACTCATCACCTTATTACTTACCTAATAGGTACATAGTTCTAACTACAAGCCCTAAATTAGCCATCACTTTTGCTATCCCATCTCTTCCTTTCCATCGTTATCCTTCCAACTCTGGGATGATTCAACTTTACTCAGGGTTTATAAGGCCTCACATCCACTCTTAGGTGGTAATGTTAAACTCCTTGGAAACATAAGTTTCTCTCTCATGGGTAACATCGGAAGCAAGTTTTGAAAAAGAGAGTCTAGGTACATCTAGAGCTAACTCAAATGCATGATTCATATGAGTAATAGTGCACTCTTTCTAGTCAATCAACTTTGCACACTAGTCGGATTTCTCAAGCCTGTTGCAGTCTCTCTACCATTCTGATTACTTATTCTGGGGGATATCATTGATAAGAGTTTGAACATTATTATCTCTATCACCTTATGGATGAGGCATAGTAGAAAGGTTTAGAGCATGCATGAATCATCATAGACTTCTTAGAAATTAACTTTAGCGCATGATTTAGAATTTAAAAGAAGGGGAAATATTCCTAAATGTCATATAGCCTTAAAATTATGGATGTGGAGCTCTTCACACCAATGATAAAGACTCTATTAAACATGGCTTCATAGACTTCCTAAGACTCTTGAACTCGTGCTTTGATACTATGTTTTTTCACACCCCGGGAGGTGACCCAAGATGTGGCCGACACTCAAGAGCTATTGCTAGTCCCCAAACGAATCACTTGGCCTCATCACATTTATTCATTCATTCATATATTCAACTAATCAGCGAAAACATAAGAAAATAAATGGGAACATCTCGTCATCTTGTCTCAAATAACAATCAAAATGAAAGTCTAGTAGAATGACACCAGCTCACAAGTTTGAACATCAACATCTGACTCTAGTCTATGAAACCTCTATCATTATTAGGTGGTGCCAATAACAGACCGATGGCTACCCCAATCAAAATAAAAATTCAAGTAAATCTAACTTTAAGAAAGATGAAAATAGGTGATGAACCCTCCGAAGTAGGGGAGGCTCACCAGTATGTTGAACGTCTCGAGATCCTTAACGGTGCGCCTATTGATGAACTCTATTTTGTGTATCTACATCATAAGATGATGCAGTCCTAGAGAGGGATGTCAATACGTGGAATGTAATGGTACATAAAATAGCTGAATAAAACCAAAATAGGTAGAATAATATAGAAACAACAATCTACATCAAGGATAGTAAAAATCAATATGTCAAATGTCTAAGGTAAGAATATAGAGTAGACAAGTGACCCACCAACCCATCAACTCATCAATAGAAGACTCATAGCAACTCATCTCATCTCATCTCAACTCAAATTACTCAGTTTGGGAACTTTCTGGGAGTTTCTCTTAACCGACAAGAACCACTTATGAGCCAGGGGTTGTACAACAATCACGCTGATGTTGCCACAGCTATTCCGTACTTGCCAGGTAAGGAACGAATATGATCCACAAGTAATCTAAACTCTGCCATCCTCTATTGTTTTAGGGATGTAAACTCAAGTGGGGACCAGGAGATGTAATGGTTTAATCCTCTTCGATGCGGGGCCAACATAGGTAATGAGTGCAAGTGGGACTCACTCTTACTCATTTCAGTACTCGATACTCCTCCTAAGACTCAATTGCTTATAAGAATCCTTGTCACCATCTCAAGTGGCCTCATGGAGGCACTCATCATCTCAATTGGTCTCGTGGAGACACTCATCATCTCAACTAGTCTCATGGAGACACTCATCATCTCAATTAGTCTCATGGAGACTCTCATCATCTCGTCAACTCAAACTCAAGGGGTCCTCTATTATTTTAGGAACTTTAACTCATCTCAATGCACTTAATTCTCATTTAAGAACTCAAGGACTCAAGTCATCAATTAGAAAAAGTCATTTAGACAGAACTCAAGAACTCAATTATGAAGACTCATAGGACCATCAAACTCAAGTAACTCAACCTCATACTTACACCAAGATCTCCATCAACATACTCAAGTCAAGGCTCTAGACTTTGTCCCTAGGTTCATCCATGCATGCTTTCAAGAGTTAATATATAGGGTTTATACAATATCTCATGAAAAATAATCAAGTCAAAAAAATAAGTTTATGATGATCATCAACATATGAAAAATACATGTAGTAAATATGATTTCTCAAGAAAATAATCAAGAATCATGCATGTAGACTCAAGAACCTTCAACTCTCATCTAAGAACATCTATGGGGCACATAAGAGAACAATCTCATGCTTTCATATATACTTGGAATAAGGTTGTTCAAATCACCAGTCAAGAACTCTCCTCAAATTCTCCAATCTCACGTTCTTCTTTCTTCTTTCTTAAGCCCTAACTTTCAAGTTTTGTGAAGAATGACTTAGAATATTGAAATGACCTAAATTGATCGTGTTTTGAATTTAGAAAGGATTAGAAAAAGTCTAGAATGCCCCTTAAAAGATTTAAAATTTTGAATTTCGGTGGAACAGGTCGAGGTAACAGGTCTGCGATGTGGACCTATTGAGCACTTATGTAATTTCGAAAATTCAATCCCGTCAAAAAATTTAAAAAAATGTAAGTGTTGGTCCAAGAAAGGTCCGAATTGCGGGCCCAATGCGCACTTTCACTATCTTGGATTTTGGATCGAAAAATTATTTTTCAATCGGGTTGCTCTAAAATTGGGTCGAGACTACTTTCCGACCAAATTTTTCGTGCTGATCACAAATTCGATCTCAGATTTTTCATCCGAACTTAGAAAGATGTATTATGCGCATATTCATTCTAGTGAAATTTTGATAATTTTACCAGATGTTACATTAATGTAATATTTAAATACAATTTACTAATTTTTATATTTTTTTATTTTTATATTTGTTCTTTACTTTTAATTTTTAATTTTAATATCGACGTTTGTCCGTTAGCTTTCAAAAATAACTTTTTTTGCGGATTGTGCTTAAATGCTAAATAAAAAATAATGTTGAAAGGTTAAAATAGAACAAAGGATAGATAAAGTGGCAAAATAAAAAATAAAGTCAAGTTAGAGGGGTTGTGTATGTATTTTTAATTGGCTTTTGTGTTATTTCATGGCATGTAAAGTACACTCTCCCCTATTTTGTTAATTCCTTGGATAGAAGTGTCAAAATGGAATATAAAAATTGGAGCTGAAGGTTAAAATAGAATAATACGAAGTTGGAATGCCAAAAGGAAATTGAGGACCAAGTTTAAGGGGCAACATATATGTTTGGCCTTTTTTCATGATAATCATTCTATGATTTCGTTAACAAATGGGGGCCAAACTTTACTGTAAATATCTTTAAAATCAACCATTTAATTAAACTATTTTCATGAGTATTCTTTGTCACTATAACATATCTACCTTGTATTTTGACAAGTGTAACACCCTGTGAAGTTATCGAAATACCCCTCGAATGTAATCGTGCGCATAACGTGTCTTCCCAAGTTCCAATGGAAAATCCAAGATTGGACTTGACATCAACACAAAAAGTTGAGTGAGGAAATGACCTCGACCTGATTTTAGATAAATTGGGCTGAAAAATAATTTTTCATAATTAAATTCAGGACAATGAGAGTGCGCGCCCAGGGCGAGATGCGCTTGGAGCGCGAACTTACACATGGGATTTTTCTTCAATTTCCTGAAAAAGATGTAATCTGGGAATTTCTCGAAATACACATGTCCGCACCCAAGCGCGTCGTGGACATGGTATTACGAGATTAAATTTTATTCTTTTAGTTTAGCAAGGGCACTTTGGTCATTTCTCAACCTATCCTAAGTACCAAAAACGTGTTTAAGGGTCGTTTATTCAAATTGAGGGTTTCAAAACTTATTTTTTTTATTCAACTTCTAAGAGAAGAACCTTGAGGGAGAAAGCTTGAAGCCTTGAGTTGAGGATCGAATTCTTGCAAGAACTTGCATTGTTCTTCATTCTAAGTATGTAAGTCTAACCCAAAACATGAGATTGTTCTCTCATGTGCCCCATTGGATGAAGTAAGTTTATAGTTGAAGATGATGAGTCCTACATGTTAAATTCTTGAATGTTCTATCCAAAATTACACTTATTTTATGTATTTTCTAAAGTTGATGATCATCACAAACTTGAAATATTTGCTTAAATGACTTATTTGAATTTTTATATAAAACCCTACATGATTTCTTTGTTAGAGATTATATAAATGAACTTAGGGGTTGATTCTAGATCCATGAGGATAAAAGTGCGCTTCTAATTGTGGTCATAGTCCTAAAGTGAGTGTGTTGATGATGATGCTGATGAGATTGATGCCTTTAGAGTGTTAAAAGGGTTGAACTTAACCTTGAAAGAATATTGCTAATCCCTTGAGTTGATAGATGATGAGATGAGTTAATGTCCTTTGTCCGAAAGAGACTGATTGTAGAGTAATTCTGACGTTTGAAGTCTTATGAGCATGTTGAGGTCTGAGAGGAGTATCGAGCACTGAAATCAGTAAGAGTCAACCCCACTCGCACTCATTAACTACGTGGACAGTGTAGGAGAGGATTGAACTGTAAAATCAGATGTTTCCTCATTCATAAAAGAGGACTTCATGTTATTATGGATCAAGAGATGCACGCCCTTTATCCCAGCAAGATATTGGGAAGATATGGCAATGAAATCATTTCATTGTATCATCACCGGCTCATAGGTAATGATTGTTGGTTAGAGAAACTCCCAAATAGATCCTACATTCATAGTACTCTGATGTTAAGTTGATGGTCTCGCTCTTGATTGATATTGATGACTTAATGTCTACTTTTTATCCTTTATATGGGAGGAGTGCTTATCGTTCTGAGTATGCATCTCATGAGTTGGTGTTATTCTATATTATCTTGTATATACTATTTACATTCAGCCATCTTATATATCGTACATCTTACGTACTGACGCCATATAGCACTGCATCATTTCATGATGCAGATACTGTAGATAGAGGACTTAAAAAGATGCCCCGTTGAGGTTCAGCACTTCCTAGTTCAAACATTTAGTGAGTCCTCCCCTACATTCGAAGGAAGCCATTTATTTCATTTCACATGTTTTGAGTTATTTTCTTTGAGTTAGTTATAGCCATGGCATGTCATGGTACCTTCTTAGACTGTAGAAGTAGAGGCTTCATAGACATAGAGATGATGGTTTGCTATTGGGATCTTTCCCCTTTATAAATTGAGTTTTCCTAATTCTATCTTGTGCTTCGGATGTTGATGACTAGTCTTGTGGCCTATGGCCCCCATCCATGATATAGATGTGATAAGATAGAGTTGCCCGCTATTATATATTTGGTATTTCTTATGTTCTTTTGTTGATTTATAAATTGAGTGATTGTGATGATGCCAAGTGGTTCGCTTGGGGACTGCAATAATCTCCAAGTGCCAGTTACGTCTAGGGTATCCTCCTTGTGCATGACAAACTTGGTATCAAAGCACAGAGTTCAAGTACCCGAGGGAGTCTATGAAGTCGTATCTAGTAGAGTCTTGTTTATGGGTGTATTGTGCACCGCACTTCATAAGCAGAAGGCTATAGGACATTAGGAATGGTTACCCTTCTTCTATATTCTGAGTTTATGCGATAGATTTTAACTCTATGGAAACTCTTTTCTAATTCATGTGTTACACATTTGCAGATCATGCCTCCAAAATACACTGTTACCTAGAGAAATGCCTTAGCTCCAACTGCTAAGAATCCCCTACCAAAGGCCCCTAGTCAGATGGGGAAGAGGAGACGGGGTCGACCTGCCATGACTGTTGAGGTTCCACAAGTGCCCCCTACACAACCACAGCCATCCCCCCACCTCGGAGGCAAGTTTAGGAGAGCCATTACTATGCTCACTAGCTAGTGGCCTCCTAGGGTAATAGTTGAGGCCCCCAAGCTCTGAGTTCCAGCTCCTAAGAGTCCACAGCTGCAACCAGGCTCAGATACTTCTTACGGATGAACCTACTAGTTTATACGGGGTCAAAGGTTAAGAAGGACTCGCAAAACTTCATCTATTAGATGTGGAAGGTTTTGAGGGCCATGCCTGCTAATGAGATTGAAAGAGTTGAGCTTGTCTCCTATCAGTTGAAAGATGTTGCAAATGTCTGGTATAACCAGTGGGAGGATAACCGAGGTGAGGATGCTGAGCCTGCTGAGTGGGATAAGTTTGAGGCTGTGTTCCTTGACCACTTATTTCCCCAAAAGTTGACGGAGGCAAAGGTTGATGATTTCGTGAACCTAAAATAGGAGGGGATGACTGTTAAGGAGTATAGTCTCGAGATTATTAAGCTATCTAGATATTCTCCTGAGATGGTCCAAGACATGAGGGCGAGGATGAAGAAGTTCGTGTGGGGATTAGGTAGACATGTGAAGAAGGAATGCAAGGCAGCATTTTTGATCCCAGGTATGGACATCTCCAGGATCATGGTATATGCCTAGCAAACTGATGAATATAAAAAGAGAGATGGGGAAGAGCCTCTAAGCAAGAAGGAAAAATCAGCAGGGTATGAGCCTAGCCAGCAGAGATAAAATAAGGGTGATAAATCTTACTTTCAGAAGAGGTCTTCTAGTTATGCACCCTCTGCAGCGAGTGCGCCCATCCAACAAAACAGGTATAATCAGAAGTCTTATAGTTACCCAAATTTTAGGGCTCAGGGTTCTCAATCCCAGGCTACTATGACTCAAGGTTTGAGGGAAAAGGCACCCTGTGGCAAATGTGGCAAGCTTTATTTGGGTGAGTGTCGTGTGAGCGTAAATACTTGTTACTTATGTGGACAGACTGGTCACTTCTAGTTTGAGTTCTTGAAGAGAAGGCAAGGTGAGGGAAGTAACAAAGCATAATTCTCTGTAGCGCCCCCAACCAGCGGTCATCAGAGGGGTACTACAATGGGTGCAGGAGGCGGGACAAGCCGTCTTTATGCAATGGGCAATCATTAGGATCAGGAGGTGGCCCCAGATGTCATCATGGGTTTACTTCGAGTCTTTACTTTTGATTGTTATGCCTTACTTGACCTGAATGTCACTCTATCTTTTATAACTCCCCATGTGGCTAGAAAATTTGTGATCCTTCCAAAGTGTTTGCTGTAACTTTTTTCTGTTTCCACTCTTACTGGTGATTCCATCTTAGCTTAGAAAGTTTACAGGGATTGTGTAGTATCTATCTATAGTAGGGATACCTTGGCTGACTTGGTAGAGTTGGAGATGGCTGGCTTTGATGTGATCCTTGCGTGGATTGGCTTCATGCCTGATATGCCTCCGTTGATTATAGAACCTAGATTGTTAAATTTTAATCTCCCATTGAGCTTGTCTTAGAGTGGGAGCAAAGTTCTGTTGCGCCTAAGTACAAGTTTATCTCCTATCTTAGAGCTAGGAAGATAATCTCTAAAGGTTGTATCTACCATCTCGTGCGAGTTAAGTCTGATGATGTTAAGCCTCATACTCTAGAGTCAGTCCTGATTGTAAATGAGTTTTGAGGATTTGCCCGGAGTCCCTCCTGATAGGGAGATCAACTTTGGGATTGATGTTCTCCCCGACACCCAACCTAGCTCAATTCCACCTTATAGGATGGCCCCCGCTGAATTGAAAGAATTGAAAGAATAGTTGAAAGATTTGTTAGAGAAGGATTTCATAAGGCCAAGTATTTCTCCTTGGGGTGCTCGTATCCTATTCGTGCATAAGAAAGATGAGTGTCTCAGAATGTGTATAGACTATAGGCAACTAAACAAGGTCACAATAAAGAATAAGTACCCTCTCTCCAAGATAGATGATTTATTTGACCAACTTCAGGGTACCATTTGCTTCTCCAAGATAGACCTCAGATTGGGTTACCATGAGCTGAAAATGAGGGAATATGATATCCCAAAGACAGCCTTTAGGACAAGGTATGGCCATTTTGAGTTCTTGGTTATGTCCTTTGGGCTGCCTAATGCACTGGCAGCCCTCATGGACTTGAGAACAAGCTATTCAGACCGTATCTTGACATGTTCATGATTGTATTTATTGATGATATCTTGGTATATTCTAAGGATGAAGAGGAGCATGCCAATCATCTTAGAGTGGTTTTGCAAACTATCAAAGCCCATGAATTGTATGCAAAGTTTTTAAAGTGTGAGTTTTAGCTCAAGTCGGTATCCTTCCTAGTTAATGTTGTCTTAGGAGATGTTATTCAAGTGGATTCCCAGAAGATTTAAGAGGTCAAGAACTGGCTCAGACCAACCTCTCCAATTGACATAAGAAATTTCTTGGGGTTGGCAGGCTAGTATCGCAGATTTATTGAAGGATTTTCTTCCTTGTCTGCACCATTGACCAGGCTGACTCAGAAAAAGGCCATATTTTAGTTGTCTGATAAATGTGAGCAAAGTTTTCAAGAGTTGAAGACTAGATTGACTACAATCCCAGTTCTGACTCTGCCCGATGGAATAGAAGACTTTGTAATATATTGTGATGCATCCAGAGTTAGATTGGGTTATGTGTTGATGCAGAGAGGGAAGGTGATAGCCTATGCTTCCAGACAATATAAGATTCATGAGAAGAACTATCCAACTCATGATCTCGAGTTGGCAGCAGTGGTGTTCGCGCTTAAGATCTGGCGCCACTACTTGTATGGAGTGCATTTGGACGTATTCACTGACCACAAGAGCTTGCAGTATGTCTTCAATCAGAAAGAGCTCAACCTGCGGCAGAAGATATGGCTGGAGTTGCTCAAGGATTATGACATGAGCATTCTCTACCACCCAGGTAAGGCTAACATTGTTGCTGATACTTTTGAGGTTATCTATGGGCAGCACCACCTATGTGGAGGAAGGGAAGAAAGAACTAGCTAAGAAAGTGCATAGATTGGCCCGACTAGGAGTGCAACTTGAGGAGAATAATAAAGGCGAGGTCAATGTTCAGAATGGGTCTGCTTCATCTCTAGTGTCAGAGGTGAAGGAAAAGCAAGACCAAGATCCTTTATTACTCCAATTAAAAGAAGACGTCCACAAGCAGAAGGTGATAGCTTTCTTAAAATAGGGAGATAGGGTATTGAGATACCAAAGTCGACTATGTGTTCCCAAAATCGATGGTGTTTGAGAGAGAATCATGGACGAAGCTCATAGCTCCAGATATTCTTTCATTCTGGCTCCACCAAGATGTACCATGATTTGAGAGAAGTTTATTGGTGGAATGGAATGAAGAAGGATATCTTTGAATTTGTCTCTAAGTTCCCCAATTGTCAAAAGGTCAAGGTTGAGCATCAAAGGTCATGCAGATTGGCCCAAACTTCAAAATTCCTGAATAGAAAAGGGAGATGATCAACATAGATTTCATTACGGGTCTATTGAGGTCCCGAAAGCAACATGATTCGATATGGGTAATCATGGATAGGATGACTAAATCATCCCACGTCTTGGCAGTTACGACCACCAACACTGCAGAGGATATGTTAAGTTGTACATTTTGAGATTGTGAGGTTGCATGGACTTTCCTTGTCTATCATCTCGGACAGAGGGGCTCAATTCACCTCTCAATTTTGGAGATCTTTTCAAAAGAGACTAGGTACTAAGGTAAATCTGAGTACAACCTTCTACCATCACACAGATGGTCAGGCTGAATGCACCATTTAGAATTTAGAGGATATGTTAAGGGCTTGCATCCTCGACTTCAAGGGGAATTGGGACGACCACTTACCATTAATCAAATTTTCCTACAACAATAGTTATCATGCAAGCATCCAAATGGCCCCTTATGAAGCTTTGTATGGGAGGAAATGTAGATCACTGATTGGGTGGTTTGAGCTTGGTGAAGCCGAGTTGATTGGGCCTGATCTTGTCTACTAGTTCATGGAAAAGGTGAAGGTTATTAGAGAGAGGTTGAAGTCCGCATAAAGTCGTCGAAAGTCTTACACTGATCTGAGAAGAAGGGAGTTAGAATTTGAGATAGATGATTAGGTGTACTTGAAGGTGTCACCCATGAAGGGTGTCATGAGGTTCAGTGAAAAGGGAAAGTTGAGTCCATGATATATCGGACCCTATCAAATTGTGAGGAGGATTGGGAAGGTCGCCTATGAGTTAGAATTACCTTTCGAGTTAGATGGGATCTCACATTCCATATGTCGATGTTGAAGAAGTATTTGGGAGATCTTGCATTGGCGATCCCTATTGAGAATACTGGAGCAAATGATAGCCTATCCTATGAGGAGATTCTAGTCCAAATCCTTGATCAACAAGTTCGTAAGCTAAGGAACAAAGAGATAACATCTGTCAAAGTACTATGGAGGAACCAATTTGTTAAGGAAGCTACATGGGAAGTTGAGGAAGCTATGAGAATCAAATACCCGCACCTATTCGTGCCAAATGACGATGATATTGAAGGTAATGTTCCTATTCTTAACTTAATTGAAGTTTTGTTCTTGAGTTGATGTGCTTACTTTATTCTTGAGTCTGAGTGGAGTTCATAGAGGTTGATGAATACTTGAGAGTTCGAGATTATCGAATAAGTGTTGAGATGTGTCATGAGTCTACTCGTGCCTTAAATTCCACCTCTACTCATCATTCGAGGATGAATGATCCCGATGGAGAGATAATATAACACCCCATGAAGTTACCAAAATACCCTAGAATGAAATCATGCGCATAACGTATCTTCCCAAGTTCTAATAAAAATTTTGAGACCGAATTTATGATCAGCATGAAAATTTGAGTGGGAAAATGGTTTAGACCAGATTTTAGAGCAATCGGGTTGAAAAATAATTTTTCATAATTAAATCTGGGACAGTGAGAGTGCGCACCCATGGAGGGGACTTGCACTTGGGATTTTTCTTCACTTTCCTAAAAAAGACATAATCTGAGAATTTCACGAAATACACATGTCCGTGCCCCAGGCGCGTCGCGAACAAGGTATTACAAGATCAAATTTTATTCTTTTAATTCGATAAGGGCACTTTGGTCATTCTCCAACCTATCCTATGTCCCAAAAACTTGTTTAAGGATCATTTTATTCAGATTAAGGGTTTCAAAATCCATTTTTTATTCAACTTCTAAGAGAAGAACCTTGAGGGATAAAACTTGAAGCCTTGAGTTGGGGATCGAATTCTTGCAAGAACTTACATTATTCTTCATTCCAGGTATGTAAGGCTAACCCAAAACACGTGATTATTCTCCCACATGCCCTATTGGATGAAGTAAGTTGATAGTTGAAGATGATGAGTCCTACATGTTAAATTCTTGAATATTCTACCGAAAATTATACTTATTTTATGTATTTTTTGAAGTTGATGATCATCACAAACTTGAAATATTTGCTTAAATGACTTATTTGAATTGTTATGTAAAACCCTACATGATTTCTTTATTAAAGATTACAAGAATGAACTAAGGGGTTGGTGTCTAGAGCCTTGAGGATAAAAGTATGCTTGTTGTTGTGGTTCTAGTCCTGAAGTGAGTGCGTTGACAATGATGCTAATGAGATTGATGCCTTTAGAGTCTTAAAAGGGTTGAATTTAACCCTAATCCCTTGAGTTGGTAGATGATGAAATGAGTTGATATCTTTTGTCCGAAAGAGACTGATTGTAGAGTAGTTCTGATGTTTGATGACTTATGAGCATGTTAAGGTTTGGGAGGAGTATCGAGCATCGAAATGAGTAAGAGTGAGTCCCACTCGTACTCATTAACTATGTGGCTAACATAGGAGAAAATTGAACCGTAAAATTAGATGTTTCCTCAATCCCAAAAGAGGACTTGATGTTATTATGGATCCAGAGATGCATGCCCTTTACCCCGGCAAGGTATTGGGCGGATATGGCAACAACATTATTTTGTTGTATCATCACCGGCTCATAGGTAATGGTTATCGATTAGAGAAACTCCTAAATAGGTCCCACATTGATAGTACTCTGATGTTGAGTTGATGGTCTGAGCCTTGATTGATGTTGATGAGTTAATGTCTACTTTTTATCCTTTATCTAGGAGGAATGCTTATCGTTCTGAGTATGCATCTCATGAGTTGATGTTATTCCATATTATCCTGTCTATACTGTTTACATTCAGCCATCTTACATACCGTACATTCCACGTATTGATATCATTTGGTGTTGCATCATTTCATGATGTAAAAACTGCAAATAGAGGACTTCAGCAGACGCCCCGTTGAGGTTCAGCACTTCCTAGTTCAGAGATTTGGTGAGTCCTCCCTTGTATTCGGAGGAAGCCATTTATTTCCTTTCACATGTTTTGAGTTATTTTCTTTGAGTTGGTGGTAGTCACGGCCTATCATGGTACCTTCTTAGACTGTAGAAGTAGAGGCTTCATAGACATAGAGGTGATGGTTTGATGTTGGGATCTTTTCCCTTTCTAAATTGAGTTTTCCTAATTCTATTTTGTGCTTCGAATGTTGATGACTAGTCTTGTGGCCTATGACCCCCATCCTTGATGTAGATATGATGAGATAGAGTTGCCTGCTATTATTTATTTGATATTTCTTGATGTCTTCCGCTGATTTATAGATTGAGTGACTGTGAAGAGGCTAAGTGATTCGCTTGGGGACTAGCAATAGTCTCTGAGTATCAATTACATCTAGAGTAACCTCCCGGGACATGACAACAAGTATATGAGTGATTTTTTTTCGATATAGAAATGTTTGAGATTTGTGTCATGAGATGAAGTAGAAAACAGACGTTGAATTTAAAGAGTATAAATATATAGATTACAAAAGCACAAGAATGTATTCAAATTTTTTAACATTCTCTTATGATAATAAATAAAGTAATGACAAAAAAATCATCAATAAAAATATTAGCTTGGAATCTGATTCAATGGATTGATTAATTTTAAAAATTGATGTTATAGTTTATTTTCTATTATCTAAACTCGAGACAAAATGAGCGGTCTTAGCTGCAGTTAATATTTGTGGGAGAAAAAAAATAAATCAACACTATTAAAATTTATATTGTACATATTATAATCATCTAATTTCTAATGAGCAATATAGGAGGAAAGTTGATTGAAGGGTATCTCAATCCTTATATTATTAAGATATAAATACTTTTGCTTATTTATCAAATATAGTGGAATCTTATATTTTTTAAGCAAATTGGAAAAAAAAAAAAAGGCATGCTTGAAATTTTGAATTAATTTTTAATTTCTATAACATTCTTAATTTGTTGGTGAAGATTATTATTTCACTAATTCTTTGTTGATTTTTTTTAATTTCAACACAATCGATTTAATAATGTATTAATATGGAGCCTTGTCAATTAAAACTAAAAAGAAGTTAATAACTTGAGAAATTGGACTAAAAAATCAGCTAAATTTTTTTCAAACAATTACAGCAACTAAAAATTTAAGGATAAAATCTAATAAAAAGATTTAAAAAAACATATGAGAGCGTTAGCAAAGAAAAACTAGATTGCGATTATAAAATATTGCTCTCTCTTAATCGAATTCAACTGAATATATGTATTTGAGATACAAAATTAGTGTTTGTATTTTTTAATTTAGCCTCACCCAGTTCTCTTTCAAACCACAATTATCTGATTACAAAGATTAAATTTGATTTTGTTGACATTTCATAAGGAAAATAAAAGAAATACATTATATACAAGATACATACAAAGATATATGTAAATTATATGATGTTCGATATTAGATATTGGGTGAAGAATAATAGGTAATCTCAACTGGCCACATATTTTTGTAGAAGACAATTTATATAAACACATACATATGTTGCACATAAAAGTTACAATTTTTTTTTTCAAAAACCTACGATAAACTTTATATAGAATTTATATAATTCTATACATATTTCATATAAAATTTATCAATAATTTTATACATGAAACTGTGAGAGAAATTTTAAGCCTAGAGTACAATTCAAATTTGATTTTGTATATATATTTTTAAACAAAGTACTTGCTATATTTGATAAACAAAAAATAATGCTACTTTAAATAACTCAATTTAATTTATACCTATTAATGTATAAAAAAAACAAACAAATAATTTTTTAAAAAAAAAAACCTCAATTTCAAGTCATTAATTTTTCTGAAGTAGGTATACCTATTAACATATGATATGTCCAGGTAAAATAATGAAAAATATATATTATAGAAAAAATAAAAGATAATCAACGTCCAAATAATTATATACAATTGGATAACAACATTTTAGACGTACTTCAATTGGCGATCGTCAAACTTCTGAACCAAAATATTATATGAACTTTAATTTTTACTCATATTCTATCGGTCATAGTTAAAAATTAACAGTGTGTATTTTATTTCTTGTTATATTAGTTACGATAGTTCGTACGAACACGGGTCAAATATAAATTGACTTTTAGTCTCAATTTAATATTTAATCTATTAATTATTGAGACCTATAGAAAACTAATTTATGTTGCACACATAAAGTTTTGAAAGCACATCATAAATTTATTTAGCAATATACATCAACTTCTCAGTCTAATTATAACGGAAGAAGCATTCATAATTACCGATGTACTCTCAAGTTGCTCAAACAGACATGTTGTGCTAGCACGGGCACGATATAAATTCACTTTTAGTCTAGATTCAATATTTAAGCTGTTAATTATTGAGACATATAAAAAATTAATTTATGTTGCACATATAAAAATTTTTAGAGCACATCGAAAATTTATTTAGAAATATAGATGAACTACTTGCTCTAATTATAACGGAAAAATCGTTCAAAATTATTGATGTACTCTCAAGCAACTCAAGCAGGCATGTCGAACAGTTGCCTGTGTGAGCAACTTATACGTGGCAAAAGAAGAGGCAACCGAGGAACAGGCATGACCATAAATTAGTCCAAGCTTCTCGCTATCTAACAGGGCCCAATATTTGTTATTTTTCTGTTTCAATTTATATGATGTAGATAACTTTTAATATAACTTTTTAATATTTTAAATTATTAATGTTTTATAAAACTATCCACACAAGCAAGTGAGAAAAAATTAGATGAAAGCTAAAGTGAAAAAATAAAAAAGAAAAATAAAAAATACTTTTACAAAGTGGGACCACCATACATGTTGTTGGACTTTCACGAGTGGCCATGCAACCAAGCATGACCATGAATCGTGCTGTAGCTCTAAAACTGTGGCTTATTAATAAGGGAATTGTTTATGTTATCTTTAATTACATGAATTGCTGGCTCTATTCTATTTAGAAGTTTAATTTCTTTTTAATTCGTTAAAACACATATATCTAGAGCATACTTGTCAAATCCAACGCAAAGATATACTATACTTAAAAAAATATTTATTATTTATAATAATAATAATTTTTTTCTCAATGCTTATAATACAATTTTAATACATATTACAGAAAACTATTTATATAATATATATAATATAAGTTTTACTAATAGATAATATATTTATCACACATTTTAATACACATTATGTCAATTTCTTACCAAAT